>JBBPBX010073886.1:0-17713 GCA_038048925.1 Garcialebias charrua
CCAGGGAAGCCTCGAAAGGTGACATACCAGTGGCCGCAGATCTGTGGGCGTTGTGGGCATACTCCACCCAAACCAGATGTTGACTCCAGGCAGACGGGTTACATTCCACAAGACATCTCAGAGTGGACTCGAGTTCTTGATTACAACGTTCTGCCTGGCCGTTAGATTGCGGGTGATAGCCCGAGGTGAGGCTGGTGGATGCCCCTAAGGAGGAACAAAAACAGCGCCAAACCTGGGAGATGAATTGGGGACCTCTGTCCGACACCACGTCAGAGGGGATGCCGTGGATACGGAAAACGTGTTGTACCAACAGTCGAGCCGTCTCCATGGCGGAAGGCAACTTCGGTAGAGGGATGAAATGGGCAGCTTTGGAAAACCTGTCAATCACTGTAAAAATGGCTGTGTTACCGTCTGATGGGGGTAGACCAGTGACAAAATCCACGGCAATGTGCGACCAAGGACGGCTGGGTGTGGGCAGAGGCAGAAGAAGGCCCGCAGGGGGCTGAGTCCCAGATTTGTTCCTGGCACAGGTGGAACAAGCTGCAACAAACTCTTTGACATCGTGCGACAATGTAGGCCACCAGAAATGGGTCCTTGTTAGAGAGAGCATACGGGCAACCCCAGGATGACATGAGAGCTTATTTGTGTGTATCCACTCGAGTACCTTCGACCTCATGGATGAGGGGACGAAGAGCGTCCCAGGAGGACCAGTGCCCGGATCCGGTTCCAACAGGTGAGCCTGTCGAACCTCCTTAGCGATGGGCCAGGTGAGGGTACCCACGATGCAGACCGGGGGTATGATGCTTTCAGCAGTTTCGGGAGCGTCTGGAGGAGAGAACTGACGTGACAGGGCATCAGGCTTAATGTTTTTGGAACCTGGTCTGAAAGTCAAAGAATAATTAAAACGATTGAAGAAAAGTGACCAGCGTGCCTGTCTAGGGTTCAATCGTTTAGCGTCTCGGAGGTACGTAAGATTCTTGTGGTCAGTCCAAATGAGAAAAGGTACCTCCGTTCCCTCAAGCCAATGACGCCACTCCTCTAATGCCAACTTCACCGCAAGCAGTTCCCTGTTGCCCACGTCGTAGTTCCTCTCGGCTTGCGACAGTCGACGAGAGTAGAAGGCACAAGGGTGTACCTTATCGTCCGTGGGTGACCTCTGGGACAACACAGCGCCCACCCCGGTATCGGATGCATCCACCTCGAGGATGAACTGACGAGCCGGGTCTGGGTGGCAGAGGATGGGTGTGGAGGAGAAAAGGACTTTTAGCTTACCAAAAGCAGAGTTGGCTTCAGGAGTCCACCGAAATGCTCTGCTAGTGGAGGTGAGCTGAGAGAGGGGCGCTGCGATACGGCTGTAGTCCTTGATGAAGCGCCTGTAGAAATTAGCAAATCCTAGGAACCGTTGCAGTTGTTTCCTGGTCTCCGGAACCGGCCACTCCACCACTGCCTTAGTCTTTTCAGGGTCCGTCTTGTAGTGCCCTTTTCCAAAAATAAACCCCAAAAATGAGACAGAAGAGGCGTGAAAATCACATTTTTCACCTTTAACAAAGAGTTGGTTTTCATAAAGTCTCTGAAGTACCCTCTTGACTTGAGCAACATGTTCTTGCTCGTTCCTGGAATAGATGAGGATGTCGTCCAAATAAACAAACACAAAATCTCCAATAAAATCCCGCAACACATCGTTAATCAGTGCCTGGAAGACTGCGGGAGCATTGGTGAGGCCAAAAGGCATGACTAAATATTCGAAATGTCCCAGGGGTGTTTTGAAGGCTGTCTTCCACTCATCACCCTCTTTAATCCGAACCAGGTGATAAGCGTTACGAAGATCCAGTTTTGTGAATATGGTAGCGGGTTGTAATTGTTCTTGTACGGAGTTGATTAACGGTAGTGGATATTTGTTCTTTATGGTTATAAGGTTCAGACCTCGATAGTCGATGCAGGGACGTAGTGTCTTGTCCTTCTTAGTGACAAAAAAGAACCCTGCCCCCAGCGGGGACGTAGAAGGACGGATAATCCCAGAATCAAGGGATTCCTCAATGTAGGATCTCATGGAGTCACGTTCCGGACCTGACAAATTATAGAGACGGCTAACTGGTAAAGGAGCTCCCGGGAGAAGGTCAATGGGGCAGTCATACGGACGATGAGGTGGAAGAGAAAGAGCTTTACATTTACTGAATACCGGGGCCAGATCATGATATTCAGGAGGTATGCTAGAGAGATCTATATCTTCTGTACCTGGTGTGCTTATGGAAGGATTGGAGATGCCAGAGCGGAGACAGTGTTTTAAACATCGGTCACTCCATCTCTCAACCCTACCGAGTTCCCAATTGAAATGGGGATTGTGATCCCGTAACCAGGGGAAACCAAGAATTAACTGCGTGTTTGGGGAGTCAAATACAAAAAAACTAACCTCTTCATGATGATTTCCTGACGTTATTAAGTGTAGGTTAGTGGTTTTAAATCGAATCTGTGTTAGAGTCTCCCCAGTAACCCCAGCAATGGACACGGGGTCAATTTTAAGGACAGGAAGAGATAGGTCCCTGACCAAATCTTGGCTAATTAAATTTTGTTCTGCACCAGAATCAATAAGTGCAGAAACAGGGAATCGGTTCTGATTGTACTGAATAACTGTGGGTAATGTAAACCTATGAAGAGGAGTAAACAAGGAAGTACCCACCAGTATCTCCTGTTTTACTGGTGGGTATCTTCGTTTCCCCGCACAGGGCAAGTGGCAATAAAGTGCCCCTCTTCACCGCAATACATGCAAAGATTCAAGTTTCTACGCCTTTGTCTCTCAACAGGATTTAAACGTGTACTCCCAATTTGCATGGGTTCAGATTCAGGTGAGTTAGGTTGGGAGCCAGAAGATGGCACCAGAGCACTTCGTGGCTTGTATCTTTCGAATTTGCTGTTGCTGTGGTAACCCCCTGCAGATGACGTTGAATACCCGGAAGTAGAGACCCTCTGGGAGTTGTAGTCCCGTTCACGTCGTCGTTCCCGGAAACGTTCGTCAATTGAGATCGCTAGATTTATTAATGCGTCAAAATTAGGAGGCTCATCTCTTGCTGAGATCTGGTCTTTCACATAGTCGGATAAGGAGTTTAAAAAGGTACCTTGTAATGCCCTGTCGTTCCAGTCAGTTTGCGCCGCCAGGATACGGAACTCCAGGGCGTGTTCAGCAACAGGACGCCGGCCCTGACGTAACCCCAACATTCTCTTTTCCGCGTTGGGTTGCTGTAGCGGCCTGTCGAAAATCCTGCGAAACTCCTCTAAAAAACTCCTAAACGAGACAAAGTCCAAGTCGTGTTGATGAATGAACGAAGTCGCCCATTGGAGGGCGTTACCTTTCAGTTGGTGCATGAAGTAAGTGATTTTTTTTATGTCCGACGAGTAGAGTTGGGGAGCTCCTCTGAAAGCGAGTTCGCACTGAAGGAGAAAGCCCTCACATTGAGCTGGGTCTCCTGAAAAGAGTTCAGACGGTTTTACTACCAGTTGTTGTGAAAACAGAGGATCATTTTCAGAGCTGATGTTAGATCTTGAAGCTTGTGGAGACGCCGAGGCTGTGGGAGGAGAAGGAGTGAGTCTCTGATTAATAGCATGAACCATACCTCCAAGTTCCTGTAGGTTAGCTTGTGTTTTGAGCTGTTGGCTTAAAACTTGTTTCATCATTTCTTCCAATTGATTCATTCGCCCAGTTTGAGAAGAACTAGCTTGTTCGCTCCTGGTCTCGTTCTGGGTTTTGTTTGGCTGAAGCATTCTGTAATGGTTTCTAGGTAACCCAGTTTGTAACGAGACCCAGAACGACACAAGGCACGAGAGTACAAAAAGAACAGTGTTTATTATTTACAGTGGTTTAAAGTACAACATGGTTCATCTGGAATCCCTGGAGGAGGAAGGAGGAAGCAGAACGTCAGAAGGAGTAGGCCAGGGGCAGTTGTGAATGTTGGTTTTCAAATGTTTGTTTGTTCTTACAGATGAGGAAGGGAGATGGGTTCCATGAACATCCAATAACTCCAATTGATTCCAGAGGGCAAAGGAGGCAGGCAAGTGGCTGGAGGGCACGGCACGAGGAACAGGATCCAGATCCAAAATCAGACGCGATGACTGTAGGCACATAAGAACAAGGTAAGTCTCTTTGCAATAAACACAAGACTGGCTAGAAGCACGATTTACCATAACAAGAATCAATGCTTCAGCGATGAGTAGTACTCGACTGCAGCCTTAAATAGGAGTGTAGCTCATCAGGTGGATGACCGTCAGCTGAGGGTGATTGGCGGCCATCTTGGAGCTGCAGAGAGTGCCACTCTTACATCACTGACCATGACTCTTCAGATGAGATTCAAGTGTTCAGATCGACTCAACCTCTGATTCTCACTGCCTTACCTATAATGAACATGTCAACACCCTTTGTTGTGGTATGGTTTTGCTAGTGAAACATTACAAGACAGTAGTGTTAAAGCAGCAAAGAAACATTTCCTCCAGAATAATTTTGATGTATGATTAAAGGCTCAAAGCTTTGAGGTTTTCGAAGTGGTGAGGTATTTAATAGCCTGCTGGTCATTTAAGTGTGAATAAAAATACAGTCTAGTATGTGTGTGTTTTTAATCAGGTAAAATGTATTTTGTTCATTTCAAGACTGATAATTAATTCTTCAAAATTATTTCGTCACAAAATCTGTAAAAGTTATTGTCCATCTTGTGAAAAGATTTCAGCTCAACTAGGGATGTCCCAATCAGGTTTTTCTGACCCCGAGTCCGAGTCCTTTAATTTGAGTATTGTCCGATATCGAGTCGTGATCCGATACTTCTAAAATACATTTTTAAAATGAAGAAAAAAAAAGAAACAGATCCAGATGTCCCTTAGTTTTTGTTTTATTTACCTTAACATTTAACAGAGGGTAGATTGAACAATCAAGTAATAAGATTTCTTTTTATTCACATTGAAGTTTAGTGCAACAGTATGAAATAAAAATGTCTAATTTAAAATAAGCAGCTCAACTTAAAATACTGAGCAGGCATGTAAACAAATAAGAAACTTAAAGTGTCAGTTTTATAAAATAAGGCTAGTAACATGCTTTTCTGAACAGCACTCCTTAACTCTCCTCCTGTGGCTTCACAGAAGGAAGTGTATATATTTCTTTATGAGATAAATATAAATTATAAAGTCCCTTGCAGCGTGAGTCTTCGACTGGGTTGTCTGGTTAAACTCTGTGTATTGTGTCGGGTGTTTGTTTCTGATGTGCCTAATCAGGTTTGATGTGTTAAATGGAGCATTTTCCTTACCTCCTCTTGAAATACGAACTTTACATATCTCACAGTTTGCAAACGCAATATCTTTGTCATCCACTTTAAAATATCTCCACACGACAGACATCGCTGCCTCCACTTCAAGTTAATGCCGCGTTCCGCTTCTTTTTTACGACAGTCACTGCTGCTTTACGGTAGGCACTGCTGCAAAAATATTGTGCATGTTTTGTTCCGAGACAATTTGACTCTGTAACACAACATACAATTAATATAATATTCCCGTTTGTGTTAAGAATTAATATACACATATATATCCAATCCCTGATTGGTGTGTAACGCCCAATTCAAATTGAGTCTGAAATCACGTGATTGGGACCGATTTCCGATCATGTGATCGGCTCGGGACATCCCTACTGAGAAGCTTTCTTCTGGAAGTCAATAATTTCCAGAGTATGCTGTGTTTATGGTGACATATTTCTTTTCACTATAAGCCAGAATGCTGTCAACTTCCACCCTGCATCACATCTCATCTCTTCCCGTGAGGAGGGAAAAATACTCAAGTGCCAAACTCCTGGGAAGTCCTCGAAGGTGGAATGTGAAAAGTTTTGCTTTTCTGCATGAACTCATCTACTGTGAATTTCTGACCAATCACAATAGTTGTTGGGCACCACACAGGAAAACAAAAAATCTGCCTAGAGGATGTGTCCGGCTCAAGCTACAGGAACTCTCAAAGTGGAGCTGTGAGAAAATTGTCTTTTTTTTTCTCACAGCCCTGAGAAATAGAACAATTTTCTGAGTTCCTGCTGAGAGGGATTTGCCAAGAATAAAAATGACAGTGAGAGGACTGAAGAGAGGAGACAGGCATATAAGGAGATGCAATGTAGAGCAAAGAGAGAGGTAGCAAAGGCTAAGGATGGATGGATGGATGGATGGATGGATGGATGGATGGATGGATGGATGGATGGTTGTTCAAATCTAATAATCTAATAATATTTTTCTTACGATTCTTTAAAGGTCAAATGCAAATGGAAAATATTCTTAACTTCCAGTATGTTTTTAAACAAACACTATACACTTAACATTGTAAAATATGTTTAGGAAATTATTGTTCAATGACACCAAAGATGATTAATAAAAAATGTTTAATAGGAAAGTAAGAAGTTAAAATGTTCAAAATTAAAAATACTGCATCCACCTAATGCCTTTCTTTCCGTTGTCTCACGGCTTAATCCAGAAGACACAAGTTGTTCCGCTTTCTCTTCACTGAAAAAGAAGAAAAAGGTGGTTAAGTCAGCTATGAAATATATTTTTATATCTGTTTATTTAGCTACATTATAAATAAATAAAGCCCTACTTTGTTAAATCCAGCATATTTGACCATTAACTGAATTTATTAACGAACGATTAAGCTCTGAACACTCATGGTATAAAGTCAGCTATGAAATATATTTTTCTAAGCGTTTATTTAGCTACATTTAAGAGAAATAAAGCCGTCCCCACCCACGTGCGTGCACGTGATGACCCTACTTTGTTAAATCTAGCAGATTTGACCACTAAGTGAATTTATTAAGGAACTGTTAAGTTCAGGAACACTCGTGATAGAAAGTCAGCTATGAAATATATTTTTAAGCATTTATTTAGCTACATTTAAAATAAATAAAGCCGTCCACGCGCATGCTCGTGGCGTGCTCGTGGCGAACCTACTTTTAAAAATCCTGCAGTTTTGAGCATTACGTGACATTATTAAGGAGAAGTTCAGCTTAAAACACATCTCTGCTATAATTTTAAAAACAAATGATTGTTTTTACCGTGTTAATCATGTGAAGTCCTTCCGTGTTCGCTGCTTCGGTAGCAGAGATTTTCTCCAGCTCCAGTCTCCTCCCCCAACTCGGTTATCGCACGCTTCGACCCTGCCAAGAAATGCGTCCAGAATTCTGGTGCGGAGCGATTCGTAAATCTGGTGGAAATGGCGTCCAGCTCGTTTCTGGCACGCATATATTATGCAATAACCGACCCGCGCCAGCAAGTGGAAAAGGGGCATTAATGCTCCTCAACCTCCGTCCTGAGGTGAGTGGGGCAAAGAGTGTGTGTGCTGGGTGAGTGGGGTCTTTCATGATGCAGGTGGCCCTCTTCCTGCATCTGGAGGTGTAGATGTCTGTGATAGTGGGGAGACTGACTCCAACAGACTTCTGTGCAGCCTTCACCACTCTCTGTAAAGCTTTTCTTTCTGCAGCTGTGCAGCCTCCATGCCACACGTTGATGCTGGAGCACAGGATGCTCTCCACTGCACACCTGTAGAAGGAGGTGAGGACTGGGCTACTCAGACCAGCTCGTCTCAGCCGCCTGAGGAAGTAGAGTCTCTGATGACCTTTCTTGATCAGGCTGGTGGTGTTGTTGCTCCAGCTGAGGTTATCGTTAATGTGTACACCCAAGTACTTGTAACTGGAGACCACTTACACCGCAGATCCTCTTATGTTCAGTGGGGTGTGGGTTTGTTTGTCCCTTCTGAAGTCCACGATCATCTCCTTTGTCTTTTTCACATTGATGTGAAGGTTATTCTCCTTGCACCAGCTCTCCAGGTGTTCCACCTCCTGCCTGTAGCTGGACTCATCGTTGTTTGTGATGCATCCCGCCACAGCTGTATCATCTGCAAACTTTACAATGTTGTAGTGGACCTACCCAGGGTCAAACTAAGGTTTTTGAACTGTCCAGTGATGACCTTTACTGACCTCTCAGTAAAACAAGACATTTACTACAAATTATTCCATTAGTTGTAATCTGAGAACATAGTCACCAAAAGAGACTATTTCTATCTTTGATTTTATTCTAATGTAATCAAAAGAATAACTTTTGTCATTTTCATGATATATGTTATATGCTGTTATTCTTTAAATGTGAAACATTAATGTGTCATTTCTGCAAATGAAAAGGTGTCAAAGTTCAGATAATATGTTGAACTGACTAACTCAGAAGTTGTTTTTGTTTAGTTTCAGCTAAAACCCTCACTAGCGTCTGAAAGTCTCCTCACTGAGACACTTTTCCTAAACAATTTCTCTCTGACTCTAACCTTGTACTCTGATAACAGCAAGTGAACTCCTTGACTGGTCCTGTCGGACCAATGGGGAAGAGACAAGTCTCTCTCATCTCAGATCTTCTACTAAGGTTCTAAGCTTTTGCTGAAACGGCAGAAGTCTGCTGGTGTAAGCCTCAAGCATAAGGTCTTCCCAAAGAACTGAATGAACGTCAGTCAAACGCTAAGGACACGCCATTCAGTTAAAGACTAATAACATGTTTGTTATGAGTCCACTTCAAACCGAGCGTAAGCTCAAAACTTTGTTTATTCCTTCCTGGAATAAGTTATCTTGAGCCAGAGGCCAGGAGCTGATGCTTTTCTGATGATCGATGCGGATCCCAGGAGACGTTGAAACGTAAACGAGAACCGGTTCGGACGTGCTGGACCTGCACGATTCTGTATGCCTGAAAGGCTGGTACCATCTCTTTACCAGACTAATCATCATCAAGGTAATGAGTCAGCGTTTACAAACGTACCTGGATTTAGCAGAAGTCGGATGGAAAGTGTCATCTGGTTAAACTCAGGATAAATAACTTCCTCTCTTAACCTCTCCCTCTTAAATCTCTTTTTTTTTTTTTTTTTTTTTTCCATTTATAGATGGCCTCCCTTCACACCTTTTAGCCATCCTCTCACTCCAATTTTTTTTTTTAAGAGAGAAAGAAAGAAAAGAGAAAGTAAGGCAACAAATCAACAATTATCAACCAAAAGAGCACAAGGCAAACACACCCAACCTCCGTCCACAATCCTGCAAAGCACATGACAGAACACAACAATGGAACATACATGCATAAAGACTAATAATATTCATGAGCTTGCAGTAGAATTCTATAAATACACATACCCATATCTACAAATATATATATACAGTAGTATACATACATATACTTTTATATTCATTTATATATATACCCATCTACATATCTACAGATATATATATACAGTAGTATACATACATATACTTTTATATTCATTTATATACCCATCTACATATCTGCATATATATATATATATATACTTTTATATTCATTATATATATATATATATATATATATACATCCCTGCATCCATTTGTGTGTGGTTGTGAGCATGCATAAGTGTATAAGGTTCCTCCAATAGAACATTTAGTAGCGACTGTGAAGCATCAGAGATCCGTCCCCCCAAAGCCCGAGGCAGACGAAGGAGCGATCAAAGCCCAAGACCCCAGGAAGGACCCCGAGCCCAGAGTCCCCAGGACTGCCCGAACAGGACGAGCCACTAGCCCACTCCCCAGATCCTACCAAGGGGAAGAACTGGACGAACCCCTACCAGCGACCACATACAATGACCCCCCGGTGTCGCCCGCGACAAATTCACAGGCCCCCGCCGGAGCCCGCCGCGCCGACGTAGCCCCAGGGCCGGTCACCGAGGCTCGGGCACCGGGGACGCCCACCCCTCGGGCCCAGACCCGACCGGACCAGAGGGCACGAGCCCCACCAGGCAGCCACCAGGCCGAGCCGACAAACGCCCAAGCGCCCAACCCCAGATAGTGAGGGCCCCAAGCACGCCCGCAGGCAAGGGAACACCTACCAGGGGGGGCCATGTGGCAGGAGCGCGACACTAAGTAGCCTCGGAAGTATCAGAGAGGGGGCAGTCCAAAACCCAGCCTGACACTTAAACATTCATACACAGATATACTCATTCAGACCCACCCTCATCCTCACCCTCAGTCACACAAGACAAACAATAACGACATGTTCCATTCATAATCCCGATGCACACTCTATACCCCCTAGGTCCAAGACATGTACCTGCTCCCTGCATGGGGCAGCCCACATCCAAACCCAGGAGGTAGGCCCATTCATTCTGGGGTGGAGAGTAGCAGATATCCAAGATCCGGCCCATCCCGCGCCCTGCCGACAGGACAGGACACCCGAGTCCAAGCAGCCCCAGGGGGAGCGCACTGCCAGCCCCGCCCACGGCGAACCCGCAGGCCCCGAACCCCCCCACACCCCAGCACAACCCCTGACAGCCCATCCCCAGAATGTCCGCCAGGCAACCAGGGGGGGGTAAGAGAAAAATAAATAAATAATATATATATATAAATAAATACATAAATAAATAAAATCGAAATTAACAAATCAAGACCCCGACACACACACCCCCGTCCCCAAATGTACTGTTGGTGAGTGTTGTTCTAAAGTGTAATTAATCTTAAATCTCTCCTTATTCCATTCTAAGCTGGAAACTATATTTAAGTCATAGAGCCTCAGACTAAGTATGTTAACATCCTGTATTGAAGTCTGTTATGTTACATTTAAGTGTGCTGATGCGTGTTAAACTGAAAAAAGATGAAATCTGTCAATCAAGTGTAATGATGTTGATTTTAGTTGATTTATTTTAAATAAATGGTAGTGTCGCCTGGCATACCAAACTAAAGTCAACGTTCTCTGTCACTTAATGGCTTTATTTATTTATCCATCATACAGATCACAGAAATATTGGGTAAACTGAAAAAAAAAGAATCCGTGAAATTACTATTCAATCTGAATAAGTAAATTAATTAAGGTAAAAGAGGTCAGTAGTAATATTGACCTCCCAATATCCTTTACAATGTGACAGCCTGGATGGGTGGTTGCACAATCATATGTGAGTAGAGTGAACAGGAGAGGGCTCAACACACATCCCTGAGGGGAGCCAGTGCTGAGGGTTATGGTGGAGGAGGAGAAGTTGTGGAACCTCACTGACTGTGGTCTGTTTGTTAAGAATTCTAGGACCCAGTTACAAATGGAGGGGCTCAGTTCTAGTGTGACTAGTTTGTCCATCACAGTTTGGGGGATCATGGTGCAGAAGTGAAGTCCACAAAGAGCATACGGACGTATGAGTCCTGTTCCAGGTGGTGAGAGCAGTGTGGACCACAGAGGAGATGGCGTCCTCTGTTGATCAGTTCTCGCGGTACGCATACTGATGAGGGTCTTCATTGATGTTGATGGATGTTTTGATGTGAGTCATGACCAGTTTTTCAAAGCATTTAGCAACTATCAGGGTGAGGGCCACTGGCATAGTCATTCAGACCAGTCACTGTGGAGCTTTTTGGGACTGGGATGATGGTGGCGGTCTTCAGGCAGGTGGGAACTGTCTCCAGGGCAAGTGAGGTGTTAAAGATGTCGGCCAGCACATCGCAGAGCTGATCGGCACATTCTTTCAGCACTTTCCCAGGGATGTTGTCCGGTCCGGTTGCTTTGTGAGGGTTGATCCTCCTAAGACTACTCCACACTTCTGCTATGGTCACGCTGAGACACTCTTCATCTGGTGCTGGGTGATCTGTTTGGGTCTTCAACGCGTGCATAAAACTAGTTGAGGGCTTACTAATGGGGGAAACTACCATTTTTGTATTTCAGTAAAAATTAACATTTTGTCAATAAAAAAATGCTGAAATGTTGAATATTTTTTGACAAAATATTTTTAAAGAATTTAAAAAGTGATTTAAATTTGATATTTTTTGTTTCAGGTTATGACAGCTCAAACAGACAGACCAGTTGTTTGTGGAAAAAAATTAGGCAGTTAAAAAGGTGGTAATATTTTTCCTCTTAAAACATTAACTGTCATAAAGTTAAAGGAACGTCAAGGGGTGAAATAGGTTTATTAAACATTTACAGCAGCATTTGGACACTTAGATCCACCTAACACCATCCTCTGAGTCTATTTCTTAGAAAGAAAAAAAATTAACTTACAAATAAAAACAAAAAACTTGACATCCATTGTTTAAATATGGTCTAATCTAAATCCTTCTTTTTATTTCTTCATTTAGTGTTTTAGGCATCAGCTCAAAGGTAAATAAAAAGTATCCACAGACAGTGTGGAGAATAACTTTCTTATGGAGTTTGTGTAAACTGGGTTTAGACTTCCTATGGAGAGGGAAATGATGGTCAGAGAAGCCTGAGCACACTTGGTTATTGAGTACAAAAGCCTCCTTTCTTCATCTTCTTGTGCTCTCTTCATGTGATTGGTTGTGTATCCTAGGTCTGTGAGGCTGTTTGCGTTCTCACACAGTGCTGGTGTTGGGTTTGATTACAGATAATGAATCACTTTGCATAGTGAGCGTTGGGAAGTGCTGTGGAGAGCCATTCAGCCTGACCCAAACAGCAGCAATACCCAAAGAGAAACATCAGGCAAGAAGTCATATGCCGTCATCAGAAATGAGTCGAAAAGTGAAAAGAATCAAAACTACAATAAAGCTAGCTTTTAAAGGAGAGCATTGACGGTGTACTGAAAAAGGCCCACCAGAGAATCCAGACTCAGGTTGTGGGATGCGTGATGTGTTTCTAGCAGCCACGACCCATTTCTGCACCGGAACAGGAATGATCAACTCTGAACAAATGTTGCTGCTTTGTGTTGCCTCCCTGCGGTTTCAGGCTTTCTGAGTCTCAACTTCCTGTGAGAGGAAACGTTGGCCCATCCTGTACAGCCATTACCAACCAAGCAGCATGAATGAGTGCACCGCACAGTCACAGCAACGCCCCGAGAATCCATCGATCTACCACTTCTCTGAACTTAATGCAGAACACCACAATGATTTAACATTACATTCAAAGTAAAACGTATGTAGGACAATTTTTATTGTTTTATATAGATTTGTGTGTGTGTGTGTGTGTGTGTGCGTGCGTGCGTGCGTGCGTGCGTGCGTGCGTGCGTGTGTGTGTGTGTGTGTGTGTGTGTATGTGTGTGTGTGTGTGTGTGTGTGTTCTTTTTACAAGTTTAGGGTCCTCAGAATTGGGAAACAGAAGGAAAGCATGAAAACCTTAAAATATTTAAAATTATTTTCCTTGCAGTATTTTTATTTTGTCAGCCTATTTTCTTTTTATAATAGATTAGTTTTCTAAATTTTTCTTCAAGCCTTTTCTGAATTTTGTTGTGCATCTTGACTCCATTTATTTCACCAAACAAGAAAGTATATAGCTCTTCAAACAACCTCAGTTAGAAAATTGTTGGTTACATATTGTAACCCCAGATTCTGAGTGTAAGCGTAGCCCTTTAAAAGCTGTCGCTATTGGGTTTACCAGCGTGCAGCGCGCCAAACACTGAAAACTTATAGTCCACGCCCACCTGTGGTGTGGGCCCCACCCGGTCTGCTATAAATTGCATCTGGACCAGAGCTCGACTCCCAAAGGCATATTCTTTTCTTCAGCCATTTGGGAGCCAGTGAGGGCTATGCTTACACTCATAGAATCTGGGGTTATAATACGTAACCAACAATCTATTTCGTGTAAGCTACGCCCTTTAAAAGCTGTCGCTATTGGGTTTAAAGGGCGGAGCAGGATATGGTCCGTGCCTCACTGGATCTGTCCTAGAACCATTAAAAAAAAAACTGACATCCGCCTAAACCACTTTCTTTATTCAAGCGTAACTACACACCATTGATCCATGCATCTGGTGCGTACTGGATTACAGGCATGCAGCCTCTGTGCCTGATCTTAGCTGAAGGAATGTTTATTCATATCAGACAATAGAGGAATAAGGAAAGGAAACATTTCCAATGAGGAATAAGGAATTTTCCTGTTTGAAGGAATAATTGTACAAAACAACACCCACCAAGTAATGACAGAACAAACTGTGTTGTTTTTATCGCTTGTTGTTTTTCTTGTTGTTTTCCTTTCTTATTTTAATTTTATTTTTTTATAGTTGTCTGTGAAAAATCACTCTGACATCACTCTGAGAACTGAATGTGTCAGGGAACAAATGGAGACATCTCGTTAATAAAAATGGATGAAGGGGATCAGTGATAACCACGAGGTTGCAGAGCAGATGTCTTGCACAGACACCTTTCAGTGCAGAGCTGTGGAGTTTGAAACCCTCTTGGTAGAGTGAGCCCTGAGTCCTTCAGGTGGTTGAAGACCAGAAGAACTATGGGCATGTGAAATAGTTTCACATAATCAATGTGACAAACGCTAGGAAGATAAAGGCTGACCCTGTGATCGTTCCCTGAAATGTACAAACAACATATCGGATTTACGCACCGCGGCTGTACGTGTCACATAACACCCGAGAGCACGAACTGGGCAGAGCAGGTGAAATTGTTCCTCCTCCGTAGTGTTGTGGGGAGGGGGACTGAACTCGTCCAACGTAATTCCTCTGGACCTGAAAAAACGTGTTATGCTTTTGGGTATAAAAGTAGGATTTGGTCGGAGTTCTGCTGAACTTCCATCTCCTTGAATTCCGAGACAAGAAGGAGCGATGGACAAACCTGACAAGTCGCTCACTCTTTTAGCTGATGTCAGAGCTAATAACAAGGCTGTTTTAAATGACAGATACTTCAAAGATATCTGGTCTAAAGGCTCGAATGGATCTTTAGTTATTGTACTGAGAACGGATACTAAATCCCAAAGTGGTGCCAGGGCGTGCATCGCTAGCCTGAGCCTACATACACCTTTCAGAAACCAATTTGTTAAAGGGTGATTGTTCTATCATTGAAACCTTCATGACAGGAAGAGATTGCTGCAGCATAAGTTTTAATTGTGCTGAAAGCAAAATTTATGTCCAACAGCAGTTGCAGATGGGATAAAATGCAGTCTAGGGGACATGAAATCGGATCTACTTTTTTTTCTAAGCACCATTGTTGAAAAGCAGCCCATTTAGAAGAGTAAACAGCTGTAGTGGATTGTGCACGTGCTCCCTGGATGGAGCATATTACATCTTTTGAAAAAAAATAAAATTTCTAGGCATTCTCGTTCAGCAACCTGGCCAAATTGGTATAGGAAAACTCCTGATTGCTCCTCTCGCCTGCAGGAGTGCATCCTCTCTCCACGGCAGCTTCCATGATTGACCCGTCAGCTGTTACAGAACCGGGAACCACGAGGCATTCATGCATTCTGGGGCAATCAGAATCATTGTCATATTATCCTCTCTCACCCTCTCCAGCAGTGCTGATAGTAGAGGGACTAGGGGGAAGGCTTAAATGAGCATCTTTGGCCACAGTGTGTACGTAAACGCATTCACCCCCAGTGGCGGAGTACCCCATGGGTTTAGGGAGAAGAATAGGGTGCACTGAGAGTTCTCCCGAGTGGCCATCAAGTCCACCTCAGCTCTCCCGAACCTGCTCCAGATTTGTAAGATTAGATCTGGATGAAGAGACCAGTCCCTGTCCAGAGGGCCTCCTCTCGACATAATATCTGCTCCCCTGTTTAAAACACTGGGGATGTAGACTGCTCTGATCGAGCGTAAGTGTGTGCGCCCAACAGAGCAGTTTCCTGGCTACGTTCAGCAGCTGGGCTGAACGCGCGCCTCCTTGGTGATTTATGTACTCTGTTGCAGTTCTGTTGTCTGTGTGGATCATCACGAGATGATCCTGAACCAGTTGGGAAAAATGTCTGAGAACCTTCTGTACTGTGAGAAGTTCCAGTACATTCATGTGAGAAGCCGTGCTGTCCAGCTACACACCTCTTATCATTTGTGACGGACAGGTCCCTCCCCAACCAGAAAGGGATGTGTCTGTGAACACCAGCGTGAATGACGTCACTTTGTCCAGGGGAACTCCCTCTGACAAGTTCAGGGAATACACCTTATGTGGTTCAGATCTGCTCCCACAGATGGGGGTGGGGGGGAGACGGTGATCAGACGCCATTTGTGACGTACAGGGTAGACTATCAGTCGACTGAACCAGAGAGGCCGTACAAACTGAAGCAGTGACGTCAGGGATTCCCTCCTCTGTTCTGACAGGGCAGCTGTCATGTTCACTGAGTTTAGATTCACTCCCAGGAATGTAATTCGCTGAGACGATATTATAGAGCTCTTCTCCCAATTAATGGTCAATCCCAGATGAGACAGATGCTTCACTAAAACAACTGTTTGTGTCTCTGCCTCTTTTCTGGACCGAGATAACAGCAGGAGGTTGTCCAGATAAAACAGGATTTTTATCCCTCTCATTTGAAGTGGCTGGAGAGCTGTCTCCATGCATTTTGAGAACGTGCGTGGGGCAAGCACATACCCAAAAAGCAAACGGTTGTACCAAAAACAGGCCCCTTGAAAGGAAAAACTGAAAAATTCCTGTATTTGTTTCTTCTTCTTCTTCTTCTTCTTCTTCTTCTTCTTCTTCTTCTTCTTCTTCTTCTTCTTCTTCTTCTTCTTCTTCTTCTTCTTCTTCTTCTTCTTCTTCTTCTTCTTCTTCTTCTTCTTCTTCTTCTTCTTCTTCTTCTTTCGGCTTTTCCCTTTTCAGGGGTCGCCACAGCGAGTCATCCTCCTCCACCTCACTCTGTCCTCTGCATCCTCTGTCCTCACTCCAACTACCTTCATGTCCTCTCTAACTGCATCCATATATCTCCTCTTTGGCCTCCTCTGTGTCTTTTTCCTGGCAGCTGCATTTCTAACATCCTTCTACCAATATACCCACTGTCCCTCCTCTGGACATGTCCAAACCATCTCAGTCTGGCCTCCCTAACTTTATCTCCCAGTTGTTCAACATGTGCTGTACCTCTGATATCTCATTCCTGATCTTATCCATCCTTGTCACTCCTAAGGAGAACCTCAGCATCTTCATTTCTGCTACTTCCAGTTCTTTCTCCTGTCTTTTTGTCAGTGACACTGTCTCCAGACCATACAACATAGCTGGTCTCACCACTGTCTTGTAAACTTTTCCTTTGACCTTTGCTGACACCTTTTTGTCACAAATCACTCCTGAAACTTTTCTCCATCCACTCCATCCTTCCTGGACTCTCTTTTTCACCTCTTTACCACATTTCCCATTTTCCTGGACAGTGGACCCCAAGTACTTGAAGTCTTGTTTATTATTGGAATGTGAAAATATGTATCCTTTAGATCTATTGTCACAAACCAATCCCCTTATGTCACATATTCGAGAACACGTTTCATAGTCAGCATGCAAAAAAGTCATTCCATGATGAATTTGTTGAAAGCAGACAGATCCAGAATTGGTCTGAGCCACCTGATTTCTTCGGAACTAGGAAGTACCGGGAGTAAAAACCGGCTTCCTCCTCTCCCGGGGAACTCTAGAAATCACAATTTTTTCTAGAAGCACCATCATCTCTGATTGGAGGATCACACCTTGTCCTGGAGATGTTAACTTGGTGTAAGGATAACGCCTTCTCCTGGTCTTTCCTTGTCTGTCCTCCTTGTGGTGTTTTCCTGTTCTGTACTCTTAGTTTTATCTACATGCCCCATGTTTACCTGCTCTTAGTTTCATGTTTAGTTTAATTCTCTACATCCTGTTTCAGTTTAGTTTCTATTCATCTTTTTATGTTTAATGAGTCCCCCCGACCTCCTTTTTTACCAGTTCTTAATCTATGTTTTTAGTTTCTACTTTTCCAGTCCTGTACTCCTAGTTTAGTCTCCATGTTTACTTGCTCTTAGTTTAATCTCCATGTCCCATGTTCATTCATTCAACCTTTAATTATACAGGCTAGCC
>JBBPBX010073887.1:7458-17713 GCA_038048925.1 Garcialebias charrua
TATATATATATATATATAGTACTGGAGTTCCTTGTGTTTTGTCTACATTCAGTGTTCTGATATTTTCACAAACTCAATGCCAGCTAGAGGTTAAAAATAGCAAAGTGCAGTGCTACCTAAAAATAGCACTGTAGTAAACATTAGCTAAAATATTTTTGTGTGTCAAAAAGCTTGTAAAAAAATAATTTCCGGTATATTTATTAAAATGCTAATCAGAAGGTGAAAGTAGAAAAAGGCTTACAAAAAGATAACATTATCAAAAGGATAGCTATCAAAGGCTAATTAGAAGCTAAAGGTAGCGAATGTCCTAACAGGTGAGTAAAGGTTAGGTAAATGCTCAAAGTATCAAAAGGCAAAACAATAGCTGAAAGCTAAAAGTAGCAGAATGGCTGCTGGAAGGTAAAAGTATAAGAAGAGAAAAACACATGTAACTAAAGCAGTTTTAAAATCAGAAATCTGTTTTTGAAGGAGCTGAATAAATAATGTATTTCTATGAAGAAAACAGTTCTAAGTAGTTAGAATGCAAAAGAAACTAAACAAATGGGAAAAACAACAGTGTGAATCCTGAATAAACAGAAAAGATACGCTGAGACAAATAAAAACTAATTTTGTTTTCATTTGCATGGGAACAGGGTGGATTTTCTTCGAATGTTCAGAGTTGAAAAGTGATGTAATATTTAGCCGGAGCTTACATTTCAGATTTGCTTCTTTGCCTGTGAGGTATTTCACAATCGCCTGCAGCTGGGAGAGTTTATGATGAGCTGGGTCGAGATCGGTCTCACAGTAGGTCCTGTGCAAATGCAAATAAAGTGCAGAACTTGTGTATTTTGTGTAAATGTACAAGTGATACACTGAAACAACTGCTGTACAGAGTGTAAGAAAAAACTCACCACTCATTGGCTATGGTCAGATCTGGAGTCAGTAAGTCGTGAAGACCTGAAGAAGAGGATTAAAAAAAATCAGTAAACAGTTTGTGATGCGGAAACAAAACCAATAAAAAGACACGACGTACCTTCCTCAACTGAGACATTTCCTGTGAAGATATACTGTCCATATCCCCTGCTTACCACTATTCCTAAACTATTAAAAAAGAAAGAATATTTACTTCCTAATAATAAAAAAAACAGTTGGAACTTTACAGAATGTTCACATTAACCAAACATTACTTAAATAATTATTGTTTTGGCAAAACCTTGTTTTTTTTGTGGCCATTTTGGTAAATGTTGCTACAAGCAGTCAGACAAACCTGAAAGGTGTCTCGTTGATAACAGTGTAAAAGTAGTCGTTTCTCAAAAAGATCACTCTTCTCTGTAAGAAACAGAAAAGACAAACAAAGATCAGGAATGCGACTGGAAGGTGTTTTAGTTGGGAGAAAATGGAAAAGAGACAACAAAAACAGACACCACAGGAAGAAAAAGAAAAAGACAAAACCTAGTGCTCTAATGTTTCGGTAAGTACCGGTACTCACTCCTTTATCCACTGAAGATCTGACGTCTAAGAACATTGTTCCAGTTTGTCCTTTGACCATAGCAGTCCTCAGCTACAAACATGACACCATTCTGAGTAAGTACAGCTCCATTCACTGACAATGAAAACAGAACCGCAATGTGTGCGCTCACTTTTTCCTCAGTGTCTTCCCATTCCACTTCTGCCAGGTCAACGCTGTTGTAGTTGGGTTTGGGTTTGAGTTTCTTTCCTTCTTTATACTGCCACACACAAACCAACAACACAAACCCAAAGCAGACCTAAATCATTGGACATTCTCTCTGCTGCAGGTTTTGTCTAAGGTGAGCAACAAAGAAATGACATTGTATGTACCAGAGGTCGAAGCTCTGGATGAGACAGGATGTAGCCATTATTGGTGATGAGAAAGGCGTAACCATGGATACCAAGCTAGAAGGACAGAGAGGTGAAGAACATCAAACATGTGCATTTCATCACAACTTAAAAGTGCCTGTGACATGCATTTCCTACAAATTTAAAAAGAAGAAGACATCTTAATATTTAAGAAATTAGGCATAATACGCATTTTGTCTCATAACTGGTGCCTGAACTTGACACAATCAAAGTGGAACTCCCTGGTCTTCGTTAATTGAAACAATAATATTTGAACTTGGACTTATAATGACTCAAAATATTCTAAAGAAACATTAGATTCTTCTCTACTGTCTGTGTTGTTAGCCATTGTAGCAATGCAATGTTTACAATAAAATGTTTGCGACACACCTAATGTTACCTTTCCAAAAAAGGCATTCATATTTATTACAATAATTAGATGTCACAGACACTTTAATGAATTGTGTTATTCACGGTCCAAACTGACGAGCCACAATTTTGAAACCACTCACTACTGGAGGATACAGCATATCAGTGTACTCTGACACAAATTAATAATTATAAAGGAACCACTTGAACACTAGTGTTAACCTGGCCCCAACTCTCCAGGCTTATTTGATCTAATACAATATATAACAGATGACTTTTATGACTGATCAGTGTAAGTCATTGAGGTTTTTACCTTGTATCTTGTTGCTAATCTCATCAGTTCTCTCAAGGCTACGTCTGTTCCTACCACTCCAAGCAAGATCCCATGGGATAACTAGACGGAGTACAGAGTTCAGAGCAGTGAGTTATACATATATAAGTTTTATTCCATAGTGGTTTCATTTTAACCCCCAGATTGTTCATTTCACTTAAAATAGAAGCACTGCATGTTAAAGAGTTCAGATCTAGTATAAAATGAACATGAATATGATTTTTTTTTAAAAGTACAACACATTTATATCCCAGTAAATTGAAAACAGCAAAGAACAAAAACATTGGTGTTGTAACCGGGAATTTTATTTTATTTTTATAAGCATTTTGAGAGCATTTTGAAGTTGATGCATGCATATATAGCATTACCCCAAATCCTCTCTTGGCATCTTGTAGATTGGGGGCTCTATTGTTTAATAGTTACTTAAACATTTAAACAATAGTTTTAGGTGGAAATACAGGCAGGCTAATATGAAACAATTATGATTTTTTTTTTTTTTTAAACAGGCAAAGTTGTCCTGTTAAAATAAAAATGATCTAGCTTTTTGGATAGAGTGGCAAATATTGAGGAGGAAAGTACTTTTTGAAGCATTTTGGGCTCAAATACAAAAGTAAAAAAAAAAAATCTAACTTACCGTTTCTTCCTTCTTGCTGAACACTGGCATGGCTACTGACGTCATCAGGAGCAAACTCTGTGCCTGAGTGTTGAACAGCTGAACCAGAGACATGCCAAAAATACACAAAAATACAAATATAGGTGACTAAAACAAGTGGAAAAAGTACATTAAAAAAGGCAAAAACATAATTATTCTAAAATAAGTCTACTTCAATGTTAAGCGGTATGATTCTGAACATTGATATATGAGAAATAAGAACTTTAGGATGTTGTCTGTTAAAACTAAGAAAATCAACACAACTAGTTCCTGCTATAAGACATGCTAACGTTGGAGAAAAACAAACTACTGAAGGCTACTAAACGTCATCAGGTTTTACTTGTAAATAAAATGCTAATCAATATTTTGGAGCTAGTCAATTGTTTATTCTAGCTTAAACTCCAATAAAGGTTACGTCTTCTTTATTGGGGAGCTAATTTGTAATAGTTGAGATGAAAGGAGGGAAAAACAAATATATGGCATAAATGATGAATGAAAAAAAAGACAATGGGACAAAAGGCAAACAGATGAGCTTGTAATTACAGAAGAAACTATGAACCGTTAGAAACTTTAATCCTATGTTTCTAATTATAATTCACATAATTTATGTGTATTAATACTTTAAATAAGTACTTTTAACTAGAGTGGAGAATCTTGAATCTGAGTAGAAACGAGGACAGATGGTGGAAGCCGTTGTCTCTCCCACATGAAAATATGAGTTTTAATCAGAACATTTGGACCATTTAAATAGTTTTACTGTATTAATATAAACTCCCCTCAAACAATCCAATGACTGAAGCTTCACATGACATTGAAGCATGGAAAGTGACTGACCACACTGTCCATATAGGCCTCTGTCCAGATGATATCATGGTCATGGTTGATCACCATCGGCCGGCTGAGGACATGGAGGTACTCCATAACATTTTCCTGAACATCTGCCAGTGTAGACACATGTGTGTAGTAGCCTGAAAGACACACAGTTACACTCAGCAAATTAAATTTCCTACTTAATTTGGTAAAAGTACTAGATTAATAGTCCTCAAATTTTGTCTGTAAAAGATACTAAATTGTTGAAAAATAGTTACAGTAGTCCCTTGCTATTTTGCGGTTCAACTTTCGCAGACTCGCTCTTTCGTGGGTTTTCAAAGTAAGATTGAACATGAAAAAAAAAATGTGCACGACACGATTGTCAACTTTAATATTACTCACAGGATTGGAACAGTACGGGATACTGTAGAGTAAAAAGTTAACGGAAAAAATAAAATACTTCAGACAGGTGACGCCATTTTGTAGTTTTCTCTCAATAAGCCTACACTGTATTGCCAATCATAAGGACTACATTTCCCAGAAGACAGCAGTGCCCAAAAGCCCCGTTGACCTCTGCTGAAATACGAAGAGTGAAAGTTTTGATCCGATCAGAAAAAGTTTGGTCCATTACAGTGACTTAGGCGGATGCAGCGGAGGCAGAGCTGCACAGAACCCACTGGGTACCGGACCAGAACTGGAGCAGAACCGGATCTCCAGACCCAAAGGCAAACCCAAGAGCTGCTAGCCAGCCCACAAGGACTATGGAGCAGGGGACACACCGCCGTAGGTCCGGCGCTCCATCCGGAGCCCACCACCACTACCCCGAGCCAGAGAGACAACCAGAACGGGCAGGTAGGTCCGCCAAAACAGAACAAGTCTGACTGGAACTGAGCCGCTGATGTTCTGCTGAGCAGGTGAGTAACATTTAGTAGCTACATATACGTATGTTGTTAAAACGACGTTAGGTTTAAGAGTTTAGAATATTACAAGAGTGAGGGGAGGGTTTCTAAAGCCTTAAAATATATTATATAAATATTAAAATAAATATAACGCCATTACGTCACGGATTTTCATTTAATGGGTCCGGAATGTCACCCTCGGAATAAACGAGGGACTACCGTCAGGGCCGGCCCAAGCCTCCATAGGGCCCTAAGCGAAATTTGGTTTGGGGCCCTCTATTTTTGCTAATAATGTGGATTACTGCAATCAACTGTCAGATGATCAGATCATTCACTGACCTAACATAAACCCATTGCAACTCTGACAGCCCTGGTTACATTATTCTATGTGTATTTTGGTAAAAGTAACTAAAGGGGGGGAAAAAACACCACTATACAATGTATTTTACTGCAAAAATGTCATCTGGTTTATTAACTTTGGTTCCAAAGAACTGCAACAGTAATGTTCAAAATAATTTGGAGCGCAAGATCAACAACAAACAACAGCTAAAAATAACTTGGATGCATAAAAAACAATTAAATTGCGCAAAAACAGACAAAAGAAAATAAAATATCAAGGAAATACTTAAATAATGTAAATGAACAATGAAACCACGTTAAATGGTTTAAACAAAGAAATTTAGAGTTGAATAATTAGTTCTTAAAACTATGTAAATGTATGTAACAATTTGCAAAAGCTGAACTTAAAATATTAAATAGAATCACATGGAAATCATTACCCCAAAAAAAATTATAATCTGTTGCACTTTAGGGGCCCCCTAGTGGCCCCAGGGCCCTAAGCAGCCGCTTGGTTTGCTTATGCCATGGGCCAGCCCTGACACTGTTTTAGAAACAAGCAGCAGTGAAACTACTCAGAGACAAAAAGCCGCGGAACCACTGTGAGATATAAATGCTTCTTGAATGTGTGTAGATTTTACTTTGCAGCTTATTAAAGAGTGTCAAAGCAATCACTCAAATAAACCTGCTCACACAACAGAAACAGAAACTTTGTGTGAAAAACTTTTAGTGGAAGTTTGCTGCGAATACCAGCACTAAAATACAACTTATTTGTTTCTTCTGTCTGTGTAGGAAACGCCAGACACACATGGTCTTTCTGTCAGAGGAGGATGCTGTATTTTTCTGCTCATAATAAGTTAAAGTTTTTTTTTTTTTTATTACAGCAGGATACTGTAAGGATTGGCTCCGTCCCCTCCTTACATCCTGTCTGTTCCTCTGTTGGTCTGTCAGCTCAGCGTCTCAGGTGTTTTGTGTTCATCGTTGATTATGCCATGTATATCAGTCAGCAGTCGTGTGTGTCTCATTGTCGGGTCATTGTCCCTGTTACCCTGGTGTGTCGTTCCCCAGCTCCTTGGTCTGTGAGTACATCTCGTCTACATGTTTGAGCTTAGTGTTTCAGTGTTAGTACTCAGCCACAGTTAGAGCGTCTGTTATTATTTTGTACTGCCACGTCAGTGTTTGATTTCACCTTATTAAAGTATTTTGGTTTTACTCGTGCCTCGGAAGTCTGCCTGTCTGCACCAAGGGACTCATCCCTCACACACCGCACCCCACCGTGACAGATACAGCGATTTACTTTCTGATCTGAGCTGCTGCACAAGACCATGTAAGTCACAAGAGGGCAGCAGCTGATGTCCCTTTGCATCACGTTGCAGCACCTCTCATCTCACTTGGGGCAGGAAAGTCATTGTTGTTCTTTTTTATCACATCCACAAAGCTGTTTCCTTCCTAGACAAGTGATGTTTAATTATTTGAAAACGTCAACAAAAATGGAAGGATATACCCTTGTTGTTGCACGCAATCCATTTGACATTTTCAGCAAATGTCATCTCGCGTCCGATGAGATATGTGAACACCCGAACCTGGACACAGTTAAAAAGTGTTTGTTGTGACAAGCTAAATACTCAGAACGGCGTGATTAAACATGATGCTAATGGCTGCATTGGTTCAGATTTGTGTTTTGTTTCCTGTGTCCATTGTACCCGTCGTTCTGGCCAGTTAAACTCTTCAAAAACATCCTTGAAGTCCTCCATGGCGCCGTCAGTAATCAGCATGATGACCTGGTTACACAGGCTGCCCTGTCCCAGTGTAGCAGCCTGAACACATCATGCACCAACTTAGTACTTGCTCTGATGTGCAATCAAAAAGTGTAATTTTGTTTATTCTAACATTTTTTAAAAAAAAGGGACAAACCTCGTTAAGGACCTTGAAAGATTCTTTCATCGCATTTTTCACTTTGCCCTCTCCTTTGACATGAATTTCATCCACCAAAAGCTTAAAGTGCTGGAGACACACAGATAAATAACCACACATTATAACAGAACTCACCCTCTTTGTAAATTCAGGTGAATTGGTCCTTGGAAGAAAAAAAAGGAATTAGAAACACAAGGTGAGAAAGAGATTATCCCCTGCTCCCTGGCACACTGACCAAGAAAAGGAATGTTACAACAACACAAAGAGGTAATCTGGATTAATTAACACATGCACACACACAAACACACAACGAAGTATGGCCACCTTGTTGTGGATTTTATTGCTAACGTCTGCATCATTTAATATACTTTTTAACAAATATGCTGTAAATATGATTTAAACTAGAAGGTGAGCAAAGTAACTGTATCTAGAGTATTTCAAATTATCCTATTTTGACAAAAGTATTCTGTATTTTTGGATACAGGTGGTCCTCGACTTATGACGGAGATCCATTCCTACGCTGCGTCGTAACTCGAATTTTGACGTAAGTCGGAACATACGTAAATACTTCACCTTATATGTACAGTACTGTATTTTACCAAGCACTTAGCCTATCCTAACACAGTACCCTACATAATTATCAAAACACATACAGGTAGTCCCCGATTTACGAGCGAGATCCGTCACAGCGAGGCGCTCGTAAACCGGAAATCTCGTAATTTGGAACGGCCGCCATTTCGCTCGTAAATCCGGAAATCCGCTCGTAAATTGGAACGGTTTTCGCTAGCGCACCTAAAAACACTCTATTTTCATCTAAAAACTACTTTTGAGTGCATAAAAATGATCGGAAACGTGTGTTTATATGCTTAACTTGCTAACTGAAGTGAAAAAACACATGAAAACTCAGTATTTTTTTCGTTTTTTCCAAAAATGTGCAGCTCGTAAGTCTGGAACCTCGCAGATCAGAGCGCTCGTAAATCGGGGACTACCTGTATACACTTGAGAGTCATAATGAAGGGGAAAAAAGAGTTAATTTCCTACTCTGGAATGCTGGTGAAGCCATTTTCTCTGTTCCTCCCTCCCTCCTCCGGATTCTCCATTCATTTACGCCGTAAAAGCGCCGTCCATAAAACCGCTACTCTTCCACAGCTGCTGCCTGTCCAGCTTGGTCCAACAAGTTTTGTTTTGTTTTTTGAATGTCCAGAGGACCAGACAGGGCAGTATTTCTCCGCCGCTACGTTTAGAACGTAAAACCGGAAACTGCGTAACTCGGCTTTTCAAAATAAAAATGTCAAAATGTTCTTTTTTTCTTCTTTTTTTTTAAAAAATGGAGATGCGTGTCGTAACCACGAAATGTCGTAACTCGAGACCGTCGTAAGTCGAGGACTACTGTACCTGTATTTGCTTTTTTGTTCAGTTCTGACATTTTTTTAAAACTGTTTGGGGATCTTTAACACAGCTAACCTGCAGCTCTTGGTCAAGAATAAATTTGCACATCTGGTTAAAATGTAATAAGTAAACGGGAAATATTTAATTGATTAAAGTATACACTGGTCTCACATAGGTTTGGAAGAAATATTCTGATTACTGTATACAATTCTTAAACGTTTCTACTAAAAAGAAACTGTCCAGATGAACTGATTGAGAATGAGCGGATTTGATACCTGGACTATTGAGAATTAACTTTCTTGCCAATTCTTAAATAGTTTATTGGAAAGTTAAAAGCCAATGTGTGTTCATACTTGAGGTTACATACAGTAAATGTGCCAGCTAACATCTGAAGGATTCCTTTGTAACGTTCTCCTGCAGCCTGCCCTTTTTAACCCTTGAACCAATCAAATTTCTGCCTGAGGGTCACATGATTTGCCAGTAATGATGAGCTTAAAAACAGTCAGCAACCTCACCTGATCTGCACAGATGTGGAGGGGATTGAAACTAACTAACACACACAGAGGCTGAGCAGACTGAGCAGGTGTGGAGATGTAAAAATAAAAAAGCAAACGAAGAGGAGGAAAAAGGATGCAGCAATTAAAAAAAAAAAATATATATATATACTGATGCTGTACTGTATATTCAAACAAGGAAGACTCATGCTCAGTGTGTGTATTCATTAAAAAAAGTGACATGAGAGTGAGAAAGAAAAGACATTTATGGACAGAACCGGTTTTGATGATAATGATGAGGTAACAGATGAAGATGAAGTGGATGTAGAAAAGTGAAGACAACATATGTATAATAAATGTAATATAACTACTGTAATTTCTGTTCAATATTATGCTATAATATAGATTTCAGTTTGATATTATCCAGACAAACACTGATAATTCTTGACTATTATGGTTATGTGTGTGGGTGTGTATACAAGCCGGATTCCCAAAAAGTTGGGACACTAAACAAGTTGTGAATAAAAACTGAATGCAATGATGTGGAGATGGCAAATATCAATATTTTATTTGTAATAGAACATAGATGACAGATCAAAAGTTTAATCTGAGTAAATGTAACATTTTAAAGGAAAAATATGTTGATTCAAAATTTCAGTGTCAACAAATCCCAAAAAAGTTGGGACAAGTAGCAATAAGTGGCTGGAAAAAGGAAATTGAGCATATAACGAACAGCTGGAAGACCAATTAACACTAATTAGGTCAATTGACAACATGATTGGGTATAAAAAGAGCTTCTCAGAGTGTCAGTGTCTCTCAGAAGCCAAGATGGTAAGAGGATCACCAATTCCACCATTGTTGTGCAGAAAGATAGTGCAGCAATACCAGAATGGTGTTACCCAGCGTAAAATAGCAAAGACTTTTAAGTTATCATCATCAACCGTGCATAACATCATCAAAAGATTCAGAGAATCTGGAACAATCGCTGTGCGTAAGGGTCAAGGCCGTAAAACTCTACTGGATGCTCGTGATCTCCGGGCCCTTAAACGTCACTGCACCTCAAACAGGAATGCCACTGTCAAGGAAATAACAGAATGGGCTCAGGAATACTTCCAGAAAGCATTGTCAGTGAACACAATCCACCGTGCCATCCGCCGTTGCCAGCTGAAACTCTACAGTGCAAAGAGGAAGCCATTTCTAAGCAAGCTCCACAAGCTCAGACGTT
>JBBPBX010073888.1:0-17712 GCA_038048925.1 Garcialebias charrua
ACCATGGGTTTCTCATGACAGCACACATGCAAATTAACGTCCCCAATAATGACAACATGCTCATATTTTGGTGTGATTTCAGCCAAGAAATCAGAAAATTAATTTATGAAATCCCTAGATTGAGGTAGACGAGTGCACATAAATTCGCAGGCGAATGGCCGAGTTCAAAGACAGTTAGCTCAAAGCTGGAGCAGGAAACCGGGATGGGCAATTGTTTACAGTCAAAGGTTGATTTGAATATTGTTAATAATCCACCACCACGCCAGCCTGATGGCAGCGGGCCATTAAAATACAGACAGTCGGGGGGTAATAATTCCATCAAGGCGCTTGACTCACCCGGAGACATCCAAGATTCTGTGATGCAGAAAAAGTCCAAATTGTGCTCTTGAAAATAATCCCTGAAGATAAAAGTTTTGTTGGCAACAGATTTTGCGTTGACCACAGACATCCTGATATTGTCCAAGGTGGACCCAGCAACGGCAGAGTGAGCATATGGCAACTATTAATTGTTAAATTTCAAACAATATTATTGTTTATCGCAATAATTTCTGAGACAATTAATCGTCCAGCAAAATTTGTTATCGTGACAGGCCTAGTTGTACCACATAAAATTGGTTCGAGGTCAGTAAGCACAACCAGAATTAATACACAAGTCACACTTGATTGTAAGGCTCACTGTTGATTTTTGAGAAAATTTAAGGATTTTAAGTGTGCCTTATAGTCTGAAAAATATGATAAATCTTCAATCAACTTTTGAGGAGTGTGTGATTTTTAATTTTTAAATTTTTAATGTAAAATAAATGCTGTATACAGTATTGTGAAAACAATCTATTTAAAGATAGTATATCGCAGACAACCAAGCTCAGATACAATTTAAGTCCAAGACAATCTAAATGATCTCTTTAAAGTTGAGGAGCATCAAATGTAGAACCACTAGACTGAGGAACAGCTTCTACCCTGAGGCTGTTAGACTCATGAATAAATAAAAATAAAATAAAAGATAAACACTGCAAAATATCACGTTGTGCTGATGCTGATCTGTTTTCTTGTTGCTGTGTTCATCTGTGTTCATCTGTGACCATCTGCTCATACAAACTCATGTTCGTGCTGCTGTTTATTTCCACTATATTAGGCTTAGTGTATTACTAGTTGATGTTTTTCTTAGTTAATTCTAGATGTTATTACTGTTTTTCTCTTGCATTTGTTGTTGGATGTAACTGGGACCCCGTGTACATAATCTCGTTTTCATCACATGTACCACATGCGGTGCAAATGACAATAAAGACTCTCTGACTCTGACTCTGACTCTGACTCTAAAGGTCGATAGGCCATGACCTTAAATCTGCAGGATGCATAAAAACCTCAGCTGTTCCGTGCAGGTCACACAGGAAGACATTTATCAACTATGATTTGTAAACAGATGCAGCCACCAAGTCAGCATTATTGACACAAGAAGCACAGATACCTGTCCTCCTGACCTTTTTGTGTGTTTTCTATGAGAAGCTGCCATGCCACGTTCAGTCCCAATCTCTTCTAGCGCTGACTGATCACATGCAGGCACAATCACTTTAACCTCTCATGCTGTTTTAGCTAAGCTGTTGTGAATGAAACGGTGGGAGTGCAATGATGGGCACAAATCACACAGTGACCAGCGCTTGAACCTCGGGGCAGAGAGTGTGGGAGATGATGGTTTCCACTTCGTGGCATGCCTCTTCTGAGTCCCACAGCAAATCAATGCCAACGTTTCTGTCCATCCATCTATTACCACATTGTCATGCATTGTCCATTCAAATATTGATCAATCATTTAATCATACCCCATACAAAGCTTGGTTAGGTTATCTTCTAGTCTGTGGAATCACTGGCGCCTTAATTTATTTGGCAATGGATGAACATTCTATTTTTTTGTGTGTCTTGTTGGTGTTATCCTTTTTTTTGTTTGTTTTGTTTGTTTGTTTACTATGTATGGACCATGTGTGTCTGAAATAAAGTTTGATTGACTGATTGATCATCCAACTATTCATTTGTAATTCTTTCCACCGTAACAGCCAACATTGATTTATTGTCTAAACAACCATTGATTTACCATTGATCCAGGATCATCACTTATTTGTGTACAATAATCTAAATACTGATCCAACCATCTATCAGTTCAATCATCTATCAATATTCATCCATTTATCTATAATTGTTCTTCTTTCGGCTTCTCCCTTCGTCAGGGGTCGCCACAGCGAACTAGTCACACGAAGACTTGGTAATTGTTTTTACGCCGGATGCCCTTCCTGATGCAACCACAGACCACCGAGCTACCACAGCCCTCTGTGTGGAGCAGAGAGCTGATATCTAGGGTTCCCGGGGGAGCAGATAGTGTGGGTTAAGGGCCTTGCTCAAGGGCCCAGAGTGGGGCAGATGAGGGTGGAGATAGGTGTGACTGCTTCACTTATCCCACCCACATTTCTGATGTTGTCGGTACCGGGGCTTGATCCGACGATCTTCCGATCACAAGCTCACATTTATCTATAATCCACTCAGCAATTTATCTACCATTCATCCATTCATTATTAATACTGTATCTAATTATTTATTTATTGTCCATCTAGCCAATGATTTGTTATTCATACAACCACTAATATACAGTCCATACATCCATTGATCTACCAGTCATCCAACCTTCATCTATCTATGCCTTTATCAACATCCATTCAACCATTTAGGTCCATTGGTCTGCTATGTATCCAGTTTTCTAACAACTATTCATTACGATAATCTATCAAATCATTTAACTGTAATCCATCCACCTGTTGATCTCTGACCATATTTTAGCTATCCAGTCATCCTTCCAACCATTGATTGACCATTCATACAACCAATTAACCATTCATCTAGCAACCTATCACCTATTTCATTTTCTTTATCAGTCGTACCAACCATTCAATACATAAATACATAAACATACCTTGGTTATCGATAAACAGTCCACACTCATACTGAGTGTGGACTGCAAGTACTGTACTGCAAAAAGCTCTATACTATATATGCAATGTGTTGTTTCTTCTACATCCTGCAGCCATTTCAGGGTTATTGTAGCAGTCTACTGTTTTTACCAATAGCGCTTTGATGCTAAAATGGCAACTGAAGATGTCAACTCTAAACAAAGCTGTGAATATTGACATCAGGGTGGAAGGCTGATTAGCAGTTTGATGGTCTGAGACAACAAACATGAATTATTGGTGTAGATGAAGAGCACTCCATGAATCGTTAACATAAACACAGAGAACAACATGAGACTCAATAACCCATTAGTGCACATCTTAAACAAACCTCGTTCATATCACCAAATGTACTACCGATTTTTTAAAGTGGCTTTACAGACTTTAAATGTTTATTTTACCACAAGATTTGCCTACTAACATTTCTTTATATAGCTATTACTATACTCTATTTGACTTTTACAAAATAATAAAGGTAAAGGTCAACACTGTGAAACCCGTCAATGGACAAATCCCTTCAGCATGGCATTACCAATATATACCAGAATACTATGAAGTACTAGTTTGACTACAAACTCTTTGCAAAACCGAGCTTTATGAATATTATTGTGGTCTTTTTTGGCTTTTCATTTAGGCAGCAATATTGCAAATGACACAAATGTTGAGAATGTATTGGGTAGTGACTTGCAATAAATTTGACAATTGTACATTTGGTAAAAGGAGCATTGTGTTGACAGTATTTCAATCAGACTTTAACCAGATTTAAAGCACATTTAAATATGTTACAGCAACCACACTAAGATTTGATGATGATAATTAGGTTTTTGCGTTTATGACTGAGTTGCTCTGTAGTTTGCTGAGGTTGTGAAGGCCTGAAATTGACTTGTCTGAATTTAAAAAGAATAAAGTCTGAAAATGTGAGGGGTCTGGGGTAGCTCAGTGCAACGATGTTCCCTCTAAGCTGCGCGCCTGCGCAATCGAGCACTGCTCGCACATTCTCTGCACACAAGAAGAGTGCAGCGGTCTCTGCAACCTTTCTGAAATGTGTCCGGAGTGGAGGAAGGAACCGACCGCCCTGGTCAAAACAGACCTATGTCACGTGATTTGTGTAGCGACAAAGGAAGTTTACAAAAAGTTAAAAATATTCAACCAATGAAATCACAGGCAAACTTTCATTCCTGTCAATCAGCGTCTTCTTGAGTTTAGGCACTGACATGCAAAGAAGCTAAGTAGCTACAAACAACCTTGGCTTCTAGTGCTTTTCCAAGCTTTATGCTGCATTTTCATCGCATATCGAGAAATAATATTTGGCATTGTGGATTTATCACAGAAGTTTACGGCCGTACGACGTCAAACAAAGGTGGGAAGTAAGCTAATCCCACGACTTGTAGCCATTTTTATCATGCGGAGTGTTGGCAAACAGTAGGGCTCGGTGTTTATCTGGATGTTCAAAGGAAAAGTTTACAAGACTGATGAGACCAGCTATGTTGTATTGTCTGGAGACAGAGACATGGACAAAAAGACGAGAAAGAACTGGAAGTGGTGGAAATGAAGATGTTGAGGTTCTTCTTAGAGGTGCAGCATATGTTGAACCACTGGGAGATAAAGTTAGAGAGGCCAGACTGAGATGGTTTGGACATGTCCAGAGGAGGGACAGTGGGTATATTGGTAGAAGGATGTTAGAAGTGCAGCTACCAGGAAAAAGACAAAAAGGAGATATATGGATGCAGTTAGAGAGGACAAAGAGTTGGAGTGAAGACAGAGGATGCCGAGGGATGCTCAGGGAGCGTGTGTGTTTGCCCAGACACATTAAAAATTAGAGGGAACATTGGACCATGGTCTCGTAAATCTGGGGCTGCAAGTTCGAGCTCAGTTTGCGCCAGGTAGGGCATCTTGCTTTAAACACAAGTTTGCTTGCTGTGGCAACCCCTTATGAAGTGAGCAACCAAAAGAAAAACAATAAAGTCTGAAAATCCTGAGCGTTTGACACTGATCACTGCTGTTTCTCATTTCCCTTTTTGTGCATTAAAAGAAAAAAAATCTAATTATAATTTCAAGAAGAGCACAGTTGTGAAATGGCCTTTCCAAAGTCTTCAGGGACCACATTTATGGCTAAGATGAAACTTCCCTTCTTCTCTCTGTCTCGTTGTACTCTTTTTATGGCATTTGCAACAGATTTCCTTGAAATTTATGGGCCTGTTAGGGCTCCTAAATTTGAGCTTCAGCCAGTCTTCCTGGCCTCAGAGCAGTGCAGGAGACCGTTATGACTGGACTGGGTTTCAAGATGGCCTCAGTCACACATAACACAAGAATCATTTCTCTTCCTACAGTCTTACAAGCGTTTGTATCACTGTGAATTTGTGGAGCTGGTGCTGCTGCCATCAATTTCAGTTAAACTACTGATCTTTTTACATTTGAAATCTATATAAATATATGCATTAAAAACACTTATATTCATGAATCAAAAAAGAAACACGATTAAACTGAATTATAAGGCAGATGCTCTTATTGGATCAGTAGTCCTTCAGTAGCAGCTTTGAGCTTATAAAATATAAACCAACAAAGTTTGACATTTGTACAACCATGAAGGTTTGTTGAGTTAAAGTCAAATTTATCCCCGATATATAACATAAAAAATAAAACACTATTTTTGTTGTACTGTATTTTAAAACCATGCTTGATTGCAGCTGTACACACCACCAAATTTAAACTTTAGACGTCTGTAACTGAAAACCTATTCGGGTTTGCATTTTGGGAAACGAGTTTTGTGGTTAAATCAAGGCTTTTTATGTCACAACAGAGAAAAATATCTCTGAGTGTGGAAAAGCTGATGAATTTCTTGAAAATGTGAGGATTCCAGTTCCTAGTTTTCCTCCACTTGATGCGTGTGTGTCATCTACCACCGCTGCCTCGACGAGCTAGGATAAAGACTGAAGGCAGATCACATAGCAAAGCTTGAGCATTGGTTTGCCTATGCTGAAGTCAATATACAGCCTTAGTAAATATCTTTTCGAGTTAAAGACCAAGTCTATCTTTTGAATTCTTCTTCATGCTTTATTCAGCAACTTGCGTTGGAAACTTATCTCTTGTGCCTCAAGCTACTTCTTATGAGTTTGGTTCCCCTACGCCTCAATGTCCACCGCGGTTTCCCTATGCCTCAATGTCCACCGCCTGGAGCTTCTCAACCTAATTCTCTCAACCTCTAAGATAAGATTGGACATAACTGACTTTGTCTCCCATCTCTGGGCCCACCTGTCTCCTTCAAGCATCTACTTTGTACATACCTCCTGGAGATCTTCTACTGTTGTCTGGAACCTGGAGTCCGCCATGCCTCTTGCTTTGCTAATCCCACCCTTCCACATTTATAAATACAAACACTATTTTTTATTATTTTTTTGTTCACAGAACACCAAACTTCAAAATTACACTGTTGTTCAACAAAAATGAAAAAGAGCACATCTAGTTGTGTTAGAGGTCCAACCAATCATGCATTTGGCTTGTTTTGCAACCACTGACACAAATTCTCTGGGCAAGATGGCGGCGCGTGCAAACGTTGCAGCTTCTCTCTCTCCCAGCAACACGGTGCTTTCGTCTGTTTTGTCCTGCACGCCGCAATTTGCCGGCACGTCTTTGTCTTGTCTACGTGTTCAAGAACGCAAGTATAGCCGTGAATTCCTGCTTGATGTCGGAAAAACCGCTCATTTGGGAATAAACAGCGAACTCCAGGAGAAGCTACATGAGCTCGAGGAGGAGTTACGTGAGCTTCGTGACTGCGAGCTGCTCTGGAAGCCAGCCCCGAGCTTCCCTTCATCGCGCCCGCCGTGGAAGTACCACAAGCGGCTTGATCCCTTCATCGCGCCCGCCGTGGAAGTACCACAAGCGGCGTGACGCTTCACCGCGCCCGCCATGGAAACGCCACAAGCGGCGTGACAGGAAACAGAAGCGGGGTAAACGCGGAGGTATCAGAGCTAGGCTAGCAGCTAGCCCACACAGGCCGGCTATTCCATCCATGGTTCTGGCTAACGTGCGCTCCTTGGACAACAAATTGGATTATATACGCCTGCTACGAACGACACAAAAGACTGTGAGAGACTGTTGTGTGTTTGTATTCACGGAAACGTGGCTTAACAACAACGTTCTGGACCACGCTATTCAGCTGGAGCAGCTAACATGCTACAGAGCGGACCGAGCTTTCATCAAGGGAGGTAAGACTCGCGGAGGCGGGCTCTGTGTTTACATCAACAACGCATGGTGTCGTGATGCTGCTGTGGTCTACAAACACTGCTCACATTTAGTGGAGTTCATGACTATTAAAGCTGCTATATGTAACTTTTCTAACAATATATTTTTAACATATTTCTTCACTCTGTCACTAGATTGATGTTAGAGAGGTAATCTCTGAAAAAACTAAAAAAAATATTGTCCCCTTGCTTCTCCAGGTGGTAAATAAGCATTTCTAAAAAGAAAAAGTGACCCGCCATTTTCCAGCCAATAAAAACAAAGTTTGTAACCAGCCAATAAAAACCGAGCTTGAATTTGAATCAGCCAATAAAAACAGAGCTTGAATTTAAATTTCAACAGACCACAAGGGGGCAGAGCCATATATGGCTCTGAGGGGGAGGGATCAGAATGCTTTGCTTGTGGAAATTTTTTCTAAGTGCTGATGTTCTACAGAAACTGCAGACTCCACCTTTAAATGCAGACCGTTCTTTTTACCGAGGGAGTTTACAGCTGTTATGATTGTTGCTGTATATATCCCTCCAAGCTCCAACAGCAAAGATAGAGGTGAGGCACTGAATGAACTATATCTGCACATCAGTGAGCAACAAACAGCCCACCCTGATGCTTTTCTCATCACGGCTGGTGATTTCAACCATGCAGATTTAAAGAGTGTATTACCAAAAACATACAGAAACATAAACTTTGCAACAAGAGGAAACCACACCCTGGACCAGGTTTACACCACCATGAAAAATTCCTACAGAGCCATCCCCCTCCCCCACATTGGTGCTTCTGACCATATCTGTGTTATGCTAAAGCCAGCATACAGGCCACTGGTGAAAGTCACAAAACCAGTCCGCAAGCAGATACGAGTGTGGCCAGAGGGGTCTTCAGAGGCACTCCAGGACTGTTTTGACACCACAGATTGGAGTATGTTCAAAGAAGCTGCTACCACAAACAACACCACATGTCTCCAGGAGTACTCAGACACTGTATGTTCATACATCACCAAGTGCATTGATGATGTAACCAACCTTAAAACCATCACTGTTCGGGCTAACCAGAAGCCATGGCTGACAGCTGAGGTTCACAGACTCATGAAAGCCAGGAATGCTGCCTTCAAAGCGGGAGATCAGGTGGGCCTGAGGGCAGCCAGAAACAACCTGGACCGGGGCATCAGAAAGGCAAAGAGGCAGTATTCTGGGAAAATAGCTCACCGTTTCAAGGACAGCAGGGATACACGCAGTCTGTGGCAGGGAATACAGACCATCACAAACTACAAACCACCCCCCCAGACCTGTGACAGCTCAGCCTCTGCGCTGAATGAACTGAATGAGTTCTTTGCTCGGTTCGAGGCAAGTAACAGCACACCAGCACATAAACTCCCCCCCTCTCCTGATGGCCAGGTGCTGACGCTGTCCTCAGACAGCGTAAGGCGATCATTCATCAAGATTAACGCCCGGAAGGCCTCTGGTCCTGACAACATACCTGGTCGTGTGCTGAAGGACTGTGCAGGGGAACTCGCAGCGGTCTTCACGGACATCTTTAACATCTCACTGAGCCAGGCCATCGTCCCCACCTGTTTCAAAGCCACCACCATCATCCCTGTCCCAAAGAAGGCAACGCCCGCATGCCTCAATGACTATCGCCCAGTAGCACTCACCCCCATCCTGATGAAGTGCTTTGAACGGCTAGTCATGAAAAGCATCACATCTGTCCTCCCTGCCTCCCTGGATCCCTTCCAATTTGCATACCGACCTAATCGCTCAACCGACGATGCCATCTCCTCTGCCCTTCACACAGCTCTCACACATCTGGACACGAAGGACTCCTATGTTAGAATGTTGTTCATCGACTTCAGCTCGGCATTTAACACCATCATCCCCCAACAGCTCATCCTTAAACTGGACAGTCTGGGGCTGAACACCTCAATGTGTAACTGGCTGCTAGACTTCCTGACCGGGAGACCACAGACAGTGCGGGTCGGGAGTAACACATCTAGCACCATCACATTGAACACAGGGGCCCCACAAGGATGTGTGCTGAGCCCCCTTCTATTCACCCTGCTAACACACGACTGCACACCATCATACAGCTCCAACCACTTCATCAAGTTTGCGGACGACACAACAGTGGTGGGTCTCATCAGCAACAACGATGAGACGGACTACAGGAACGAGGTGAGCCGCCTGGCCTTGTGGTGCGGACACAACAATCTCACTCTCAACGTGGAGAAGACAAAGGAGATTGTTGTGGACTTCAGGAAGAGGGATGCCCAACATGCCCCTCTGACCATCAACAGCACCGCAGTGGAGAGAGTAGACAGCACCAAGTTCCTGGGAGTGCACGTCTCAAAGGACCTGTCCTGGAGCAGGAACACTGCAGCACTGGCAAAGAAGGCTCACCAGCGTCTCTACTTTCTCCGCAAGCTGAAAAGGGCTGGAGCTTCAACCCCCATCATGAGCACCTTCTACAGAGGTGCCATAGAAAGTGTCCTGACCAGCTGCATCACTGTGTGGTTTGGTGCATGTACTGCATCCTGCCGCAAGAGCCTCCAGCGCATTGTGAGAGCAGCTGAGAAGATCGTGGGCACCTCCTTGCCCTCACTGCAGGACTTACACAGCAAACGCCTCACTCGGAAAGCCCACTGCATGGCAGGTGATCCCACACACCCACTACACAGCTGCTTCAGACTGCTGCCATCAGGGAGGAGACTGAGGAGTCTCCAGGCTCGAACCAGCAGACTGAGAGACAGCTCTGTTCATCAGGCAGTCAGAATGCTAAACACTCTGCCTGCTCTGCCCCCCCTCCCATTTGAACTGCCTTAACACTAAAACTTTCTCACACATTACCACTCAACACAAAGATTTTAACACTCTGTGTCATCAAACGGGTTATTCACTAAACTCTCGGTCATGTGCTCATACAGTTTGCACTACTTCTCATACTTGCACTAATGTCTGTATTACATCACTGCCTATAATCATAATACTGTTTACATTCTCTGTTTACATTTATTAATACTGTTTACTTTTATTACTACTGCTTACATGTAATTACTACTGTTTACATTTATTTACACTACTCTAATATCTACACCACTGCTGGTACATATACAGTGTGCTCTGAACGGTCTTATTTAGGGATGCCCAATGTGCCTTACTGCATATGCCACTTTTTGCCTCTACAACAACATCAACTACTACCTCATACATATACTGTGTACATTGACTCATACGCTGCTTTGCCACTTTGCAAATGTCAATGCTAGAAACCTTTAGTTTATTTTAGTTATACTTTTTATACTCTTTTTTTATACTAGTATGCAAAAACTCAGGACAATATTATGTTCATTAAATGTTTAATGTTTTAGTTTTAGAGTTGGTGTAAATTTTCATACTCTTATACCACTATGCAAAAAACTCAGGACAGTGTTAGGTTTACTATTTTATGCTTATGTCTATTATTATATGTTTCAGTGTTTCAATGTTTAGATGTTTACTGTTGCACCGAGGGACTGAGAGAAACGCAATTTCGGTCCTGTGTATGTCCTGCACTGTACATATTGCAGATCTGACAATAAAGTTGACTTTGACTTTGACTTTGATACAGTATAGAGCAGGACAGCAGAGACCTATAGCTGAGCAGATGTTCGGGGGACCACCCTGTCAACTGTTTATTCAGTTTGCTCTGGGAAAACACACACAGGCAGTGCACCCCGGTGCCTCCAGCCCAGGACGCTTAAAGCAGATACATACTGCCTTATTATTAACTGGGACGGCTTCAAAAAGGGCCGTGCTGTTTGATCTCTGGACCTTTTGGAGTTTACCCTGGCGCTGCCTGGTGTCTCTCCATAAACAAATACAATGATGCATCGGGGGGCTCGGTGGAAAGTGAGCAGACTGTGTATTAGCTGTTAAGTGGAAAAGTGCATGGTCCGGGCGGGGCTGGTCCTGGTTCTCAGCTCAGTTTGTGAGCTTCAGCTCAGTCAGAAAGGAAATGTGAGAGTTTGTTGACTGTTTGTCTGATAGGCAGAGGCAGGATGGGAGCCAGGGGTCACAGCATGGCCCCTGGACCTGAAGCCACCTCCCTCTTTTTATTTTCTGTTTGTTTTTACTAGAAATGAGAGACACATTCCCTACATTTTGACACTGAATATAGGAGACATTGGTAACAGTTTTCTGTCTGCATTTAAAGTTTCAGGTATTTGTAAGTCGACCCTTCTTGTGCTTGTTCTTCTTGTTCTTGTTTTTCTTGTTTTTGTTCTTCTTTTTTCTTCTTTCTTTCTCCCTTCTTCTTAGTGGAGGACACTTTACAAACCTCCAACAAAAAAAAAAAAAACAGTTGAGGCTTTTGTCCTCCAGTGTCTTCAGTAGAAAGAGAGAGGCAAAGAAACGATAAAGCCGAAAAATGAAAATGAGGTCGATCATTTTCATTTATCATGCGATGGATTTATTGTTTTATCGCAACAGGCCTATAGGGCACTCACATTAATGTTGTGGTATTTGGAAATGAATTAGTCCATTTTCTTGTCTATAAATGAAAGTTTGACTCCACAGCCCTAAATGTTGAACTGGTTTTGTAAAGATGTGTGAGCGGTGAGTTTAAAATTTCTGTTTCTTATTTTCACAGACCCTCCGCTGTCCCTACAGATGAAGTGCACAAGGTAAATATTTATTCAAGACCACATCCGACTCATCTAGCGTTTATTTTTCAGCATGCTTCTGAAACCCTGTCCAAACACAAATTACCGTATTTTTCGGACTATAGGTCGCACCTGAATATAGGTCGCACCTACGTCAAAATGTGGACCGTGTTTAGCTCTGCTGCAAATGTCTCTTCCACAGGAGCGCACAGCAAGGCTTTTAAGAAGATTAACACTTAAAAACAATTAATTGTTTGATAAAAAATTATAGCAAATATGTGTCTGAGCTGAACTTTTCTTTAATAAATGAATAATTTTAGCAGGATAAACACCTAAAAATATATATTTGTTAGCTGACATTATTGTAAGAGTGTGTCTCAGTTTAATTTTTGTTAATAAATGATTACAAATCAGCTTATTTTATAAAAGCCATATATAGGTCGCACCTGAGTATAGGTCGCAGGCCATGAAAAAATGATAAAAAGCTGCGACCTAGAGTCCGGAAAATACAGTAGATTTGCATGTATAAATGGCCCAAAAATCTTTGTTTTAGAGCAGCTTTTGTACTGAAATGGCACAAACACGAGTTTCATTCATCCGGCAGTGAATGTTTTTCATTTGATTGTGCTGGTGTGAGTTACAGTGCATGATTTTCTTTTGTGGATTTGCTGTTTGTGCATGCTGTCTTCACCTTCATCCAGGAAGAGCCACAGGAAATCCTTAAGCCTGTGCCAATCACTCACCCTGCTCCAAGCACCACTTTCACCAAGCCGCTAAATCAGCCCAGTCCTGCATACAACAAGACCGCTCGGCCGTTTGGGGGTGGTGGCAGCGGGGTCACGGCTTCTTCCTCCCCAGCTGCTCCCAAAGTTGCCTCTATCCCCTCTGAGTCCTCAGCTTTCACCCCACCTGCCCCCTCTCAACCACCGCAGCCTCCATTTGCACTGAAGTCCAGCTCAGCTGCAGCAAACTCGGCTCCCAAAGTCAGCCACGCCCACTCCGCCTTCTCCTCCCCGTCTGCCTCCTCCACCTCGTCTAGCTCCTCCTCCCCAGCCAAAGTGACAGCCGCCTCCTCCCATCCTAATGTCCCACAGCCGTCCGTCTATAACACTCCCATCAACCTGTACTCCAATGCCAACGCCTCTGAAGTAGCTATGGGACAGATGCGAGGGCTTTCGGAGAGCCAGGGGCTTTCAGAGCATGTCAATGGGTAGGTACCACCCCCACAACCCAACATTGTTTTGCTTACACCTTTTAGTTGATCAAGGCAGATTATTTTTTTTGTGGGGGGGAAGGTGGTTGTTTGAAACATTAAACACAAACAATCCTGTTAATTCAAACGTGCTTTTACATACCGTATTTACTGGCCTATAAGTCGCAGTTTTTTAAAACTAATTTTCATGTCCTGCGACTTATGGGGCGAAGCGAAATATTTATGGATTTTTTCCCATATTTTTAGATAAATTTTTGGCTGAGATATGACCGTTTCCATTCATTCTGACGACAACAATGGAGCAGTACCACTTTCAGCCACTAGGGTCCACCGACCGTTCCCATCTCATGTGTCCGAAAAAAGCCTCCTCTGCTCGGACTCACTCTGTCACAGCCCGGCCTCCTGAACTCTGGAGGTCTGAACTAGTGTTTGTTAGCAAAATAGCTCAAGAATCACACGACAGATTTTGATGAAACTTACAGAAAGTACGGTACTCACTGGATGGATATTTACAACCTATTAGCTGTAGGAGATGTTTGAGCTAAAATTTGATTTATTTATAATTTATTTTCGCAGCGCTCGCGACCGATTGTAAGACCTCAAAGAAAAACAATTTAAATCCAGCAGATTTGACCATTATGTGAATTTAAAGGTTAAGCTCAGAAACACTTTTGCTATAATGTCAGCTAACAAATATATTTTTTAAGTGTTTATCTTGCTAAATTTTAAAGAAATGAAGCGTATCCGCTTGCTGCGCGTGCACGTAGCGAAACTACTTTTTAAAATCCAGCTGATTTGACCATTACGTGAATTTATTAAGGAAAGGTTAAGCTAAGACACATCTTTGCTATAATTTTCAGCAAACAAATACAGCAAACCCCCTACTTACGACTCCATCGACCTACGAACAACGGGACCTACGAACGTATCATATTTAATAAAAATATGAAATTACTGTATTAAAAAAATAATAATATTTTTTTTTTTTTGTGTTTGTTTAAATGTTCTTAATTTCATGTGTACATCACTTTGTTGCAGATGTGGTTGTTTTAAAGGCTTTATAAATAATAATTATGATAAAAATGATCATTTCTGATCATTTTTGAGCAATCTTGGGCAGCAGGAAGTAGGTCTTCAGTTTACACGGTCACAAATTAATGTAGAACACCGGACGCCATTTTAGGTTCAGTCACGGGGGTCTCCGGTCACAAATTAATGTAGAACACCGGACGCCATTTTAGGTTAGCTGCCGGGAGCCGGCCTTTGAAGACTGGTGACCAGGATCGCATCATATGGATTAATTACTAGCTGGAATCGCTCTGTGAGCTCTGTGGACGTCTCAGGCTGGAGCAGAAGCTGCAGATTGATCGCCGATCGCGCCGCCGCTCCAACACCAGCTCATGGCCTGGCTAGCAGAAGCTAGCCAGCTAGCTAACACAGGCCTCGAGCAGCTGCGGTGGTTCACTCGCCGGCCGCCGCGCTGCTCGGCCCGACAACAATCAACGCATGGCAACCTAAGATGTCGGCTTTGACCATCTCAAAGTAAGAAATTATATTTTTATTTATTCTGTAAATGTGAATAGCAATGTTTAACATTACAGTACACTACTGTACATGCTTAAATGTGTGCGCGCGCTCCGTTAGCGGTATTTCCACGACCTACGAACGGAATAAGGACCTACGAACTGGACGCTATTTTCACCCCCTAGCTACGGCAGAATCGAGCTGCGAACAGTTCTTATCTCCCTAACTCGTACGTAACTAGGGGGTCACCTGTAATTGTTTTTACCGTGTTAATCTTGTTAAAGTCCTTCCGTGCGCGCTGCTGTGGCCTCTATTTGCAGCAGGGTAAAACATCGGCCCACATTTCGGGTTGTCACCGGTGACACGTAACATACGCGACGCGTCAGCGGTGACTTTTAATAGATGCGACTTATGGGGCGAAGCGACTTAAAGGGCGGAAAATACAGTATTTGCATTTTAATCATAGCGGCTGCAGGGGGAGGATAATTTAGCCATCCTGATGCCACTGGTTTGAATCCACACTTAGCTTAAAAAGACACCCCTGATGAAACATTTGTTTTTTAATCAGCCCAAATACTAATGTGTCTCTGGAGACCATCAACAGATCTGCATGTTACAAATACATTGTTGCTAATGAAAGTTATATCTGAGCTGATTGTAATACATTTTGTGCAGTTAGATGAGTTTCTCCTAGGTTTTTCTGTTGGCAGCCTCTCAGCACCCTGGAGTACAGCACGATGGTCAGCTGACTGCATTTCAGTGATTTTTATTTTTAAATTAACCAATTTACCGTATTTTCCGGATTATTAAGTCGCAGTTTTTTTTTAATAGATTAGCCAGTCCTGCCGACTGGGATGGACTGTTCTCAGTGCAACTCGACCGCACCACCCAGGCGAAATGAAGCCTTTTTGACCATTAAAGTGCATCTATTAAGGAAAAATGAAACTGAGACGCACCTTTGCTATAACGTCGAGCAAACAAATAATTGTTTTTAGGTGTTAAGAACTGCAACAGCGAGTCCTCCTGTTCGCGCTCCCACCGCCGCCAATTGATTTTGGGCACGACACCAGCCCACGTTTCCCAAGTTTCAGCGGTGACGCATAATAAATGCGACTTGTACTCCGAAGCAACTTATGTTTATGTTTTTCCTCGTCATGAGGCAGTTTTTTGACTGATGTGACCTTTACTCTGGAGCGACGTATGGTGCGGAAAATACGGTAATTGATTGTGATGGGCATATTTTAAATTTTTAATTGATAAGAAAGGAGAACTGACACTGGAGGCTACTTCAGATTGTTGCAAAAAATGTGGCAACAATGAACAATTACCTATTTGGCACTTATTTGTGATTAGAAATCTCATGATCTTATCTGCCCCAACAATAAAACAAAGTTTGTGCGGGTACATGCTTCAGCTGCAGTATTTTTTTGCTCATTGGTTTGTTGCCTTCATTTTTGCCTCCTCCTGTAGCGTTTACCAAATCTGGATGGGTAAAACTGGTCAAATCAATTTGAGATTGTACTTGTAGAATATTTTTATGGTTTTCAAATTCCAAAGTTGGAGGAAAAAAACTTTAAATGAGGCGTTGGTGACCCTTTGTACAGTGAAGTCTGGGACCTTGGAGTGTTTTTGTAAAAGCATGTGCGTGTTTGTCTCGACCCGCATGTTTCCTTTCCGTGGTTTCTGTGTTTTTCTTTGTGAACATTCTCACAGAAGTTTCTTTTCTCAAGTTGCTTGTTTTATTTCTCTTTTTTTGGCCTGATTTCTTTCCCACGCACCCTTTCTTTGCCCACAGGAGGACGAAGAGACAAACACCAAGTTAGTGTCGTGATTGATAAACACATGGCTGCTGCTGTAGCTGTCTAACCACGTCTGATTATGCTACAGCCGCCACGTCTCTCTGGTTTAGGACTGTTAAAAGCATGCTTACTCTTCAAAGTCATCAACTAACATCAACCACTAATTTTAGGATCCAAACAAACCAGTGGTCAGTAATCAGTGCCTGAAACTGGGAGTGTGGGGGACTTGACAGTTAACTGACTTGATCTGTGCATGTACACAGAATAAATAGTCCTAGAACATCAAATATTTTTAAAGGAAAACATAAGTTTATGTTGAAAGAGCATTGCTACCATCTTGTGGTGCAGCTGTGACTCACATCCACTGGTTTATTTAATAAAATCATTGTACAGTATTGCAGCATGTTAATATATTTTGCGTTTTAAATATTTATTTTACTACGGTTTTGTAATCCTTTAAAATAGTGAGTCACATTTGTATATTTGTCCTAAAAACACCAGCTGCCATGTGTGTGACAGTAAGTTTGGGACAGTTTAGTGTTTGTGCATTATCCCTCTCGACTTTCTCGTTGCTCATCTGCAGAACTCCACCTCCAGCTAGACCCAGGAGGTAAATGTAAAATCAAACATCTGCAAAGTCCTAATACTTGTCTATATGCTTCACTTTTTTTTTTTTTTTTTTGGGAGTGAATATTGAGCACTTGTTGCACAAAATGTACCGTAAATACACCAAACTGCATGTGGTTGCTGTAAAACCCCTTGTTTAAAAATGTTTTTTTTTATCACTATGATTTATTTCAGCTGATTTTATTTTGTGACTAAAAACGGAGGGGCGGGGTGCAAAACTTTCAACAAATAATGTATGCTCTGCATAAACTTGTCATTTAAAGTAGTTTTAGAACAAGTGGACGACAATATTCTAGAATAATAGAGAGAAAAAAATAAAACTTTACTGTACTGTATTATGGTCATGACAGCACACATTTTTGAGGGATATATTTAACATAAAAGGCAAACAAACCATGTCAGTTTTCAACTTTATCAATCGACAGCAAATGATTAAACTTTACGTAATGAAAACGTGTCACAAAATATTTGATCAGCGATGTTTGACTGGATTTGTTTTAGACAAGGTAGTTACAAGGTATATCTGTACCACTTTCCAATAAGGGTCCCCTTATAGATGGGAAATTAATAATTTATAGATACATTATTAATTCCTCTATAAACACATATAATTAACAACTGTTTATTATGCATTAGTTAAGGGTGACAGAGACAAAACCGACCAGTTTCTTGCCAAATAGCGAGCCAGATCTGT
>JBBPBX010073889.1:3467-17712 GCA_038048925.1 Garcialebias charrua
CTAGCTCCTCTCTCCGTCCAGCCTCCTTTCGATCCTGAACCGTTCCTCAGTCCCACAGCACGATGCCTCCACCACCGTGCTTCATTGTGGGGGTGGTGTTCTCAGCCTGATAACAGATGTTGGGTGTTGTTGGTGGTAGAAGTGATAAAAACATGGTACTCAACAGCACCAACCCACCTGTGGAGGTGGACATCCAAATGTGTATACTGAATTAGGATTTGACTCATTACATCATTATTTTTCTTCAGCAAAGTTCAAGTGGCCTTCAGCGACTGGTTAACCACCTCCTTTCATGCCCTTTAGAAACAAATGATTTACTGTAGACTGTTGTACTTATCTAGTGTAATGAACTTCAAACTTTATTTGGTGTTTTTTTGGGACAGGCCACAATATTTAGGCACTTCAAATCTTCAGAGGACAGCTGTGGTTTTATATGAATCAGCTTTCTTAGAAAAACATGAGTTTAATTTCCTACCTGTCAAAGAGAAGGGCTTTTCCCCAAAAAGGAGGCGGGGTTTAGATGATCTTCCCCCAAAAGGAGGCGGAGCTTAGAGGCTCAGAGGCTGACGCCAAAATTACACTACTTGCGGTCCGCTCCGCTCCGCAGGTCGCAGCTGAGCGTCTCAAACTCCAATTTCCACTACCTCCGCTCAGCTCAGGTCCGCCTGCATGCGCCGCTCCTAGACGCATGCGCGGGATTTGCGGGATCGCGCGATAAATCAAGTGATAAATAAGTAAGTCAGAACAAAACAATTCATTCGGTGGAAGAAGGAGAACAACAGTAGAGACTGCTGCCTTGATCTTCTCTCGTAAATGAGCGACAGGACATGGTTTGAGCAACAGGAAGTGAGGTATTACATTTTCAGAATAAAATACTTTATTTATTTATTTATTTCTTGTATTGCGTTTGTAGGCGTAGTCATAAATGATAGTTTGAAAGCATTTTTGTACAAATAAATCCGTATAGAGCTAGGATTAGTCCGCCCGTGGTGATTTTATTTTGTAAATACGGAAGTTGTGCTCGTTCCTTTTCCTGTTGGTGCCTCCGCACAGCTCCGGCGTCCGGCAGAAATAGAAAAATTTCTAATTTTGACGGACTGCCGTCCGCTCTCCGCTGCTCGCCGCCGTGCGGAGCCAGTGTAAATTCTGTCATTGATTATAATGGGTGCGTATTTGCTGCGGAGGTCGGACCGGAGCGGGGCGGAGCCGCAACGCGTGTGGTGTAATTTTGGCGTGAGTGTTAGGAAGTGTTGCTCCTCTCATTTAAACTTCCGCATTTTGTTTGGTCATAACTTCAATTACCAACAGCTTTACTGACTGGATTATGGTCCTCAGTACCAGGATCAGAATCCTGGGCCTCCGGCTGTGCCGAACATTCAACCAATCATCAGTCCTCACGAGTCATGAATTGCCTGCTTCCCCATATCTGACCCAATCAGAGGCAGCTTGGAGTGAGTCGTGACTTCTTGTTTTCAACTGATGGACTGTGGACAGTTAAAATATTTGGCTGTAACTTTGTACTGACAGGTTGATGAGAAATGAAGTACTATAAAAAGTACTGGTACTGAGTACTTGTGAGTACTGACCCACTTCAAGGACTGGCTCTAGTCTGATCAGACCACAGCACGTTTTCCTACAAGTTCACATTCCGTTGGTTTTAGTAGGTGACCCTCCCTCAGCAGCTGGTTTTATTTTCTAATAGCAGATAGGTTTCTAACGTACACATGATTTTTAACAATAACTTTAACCATCTCAGGCGGCTCTATTTAGTTATAAAGTATATCTATATATAAAATGTGTAGTAATAAATTGTTTTAGACCGTAAAAGATGGAAACATAAAACTAAAGGTATGTAAACTTGTTCCACTAAACACGTTACGTGTATATCTCTTTAATATTTAATGTCTGGAAATCTAACTTTTAAAATAATTCCTTCAAAAAGGAATATGTTCCAACTTTCTTCCAAACTAATGAGATGAGCAGCGCTTGTATTGTTGGATCCTGCACGTTTGCACTTTTCCAAATATTAATTAGTTAAAAACAGAAATGGGTTGGAGAGAAGAGTCCATCTGCCCTGAAGAGCAGAGCCAGACTCCCTGAGAACCCTCTGAGGAGCTCTAAACATGGACGTGCACCACGTGCTGGACTTTCTGGACAGGAAGTAGATATTTTATTCATTTGGTTTTCCTTCCTTTTCAACATTGATCATTAAAGGCAGCAACATACGAGTTTCCCTGCAAAGAAACACACAAATGTACAGTTTTACTGTCGGAGAGGAAATCTCTCAAATCAGCTCTCAGTAAACAGATTTATCTGAGAAGAAAATGTCCACTATCTGCCGTGTGTGTGTGTGTGTGTGTGTGTGTGTGTGTGCGTGTGTGCGTGCGTGCGTGCGCGCGCTCGCACGCACGCACGCACGCACGCACGCACACACACACACACACACACACACACACACACTGATTCCTACTGAGCACCAGGCAGTAAAGGTTATGGTGGCAGGTGTAATTTTTCCCAATCGGAGACGTCAAGTTTAGTGTCTTCAGAGATCGGGGCCATGGCCTTTACTATAGGTTAACCAAATCACTGGCATCACACACACATGCACACGCATGGTCTTGTATTTCTGACTTTGTGGGGACTTTGCATTGACTTCCAGTCATTTCTATAGCCTAACCCTGACCCTTACCCTAAACCTAACCATTACCAGTACAGGCACCAAAGACAACAGTTGTAACTTTGAACCTGATTATTAAAAATATTTACTCCTTAAAAGTTTAGGTTAAAGGTAAGCACTAAACTAAATAAATAAATTGAATTGAATTGAATTTAAACCAACATATGTTTTCTTTTGAGTGTTACAAAATGTTGTAAAAAAATTGTAATGTTACAAATGTTGTCTTTGGTGCCAGTTTGTTTTCCAAATATATCACTGTGTGTGAATGACAGGTGTAGAACAGTGCTTTATGAAGTTCAGTACATTTCCTTGTGTTAGTTAACCGGCAGTTCGGCCGCAGATGTTAAACATTCAATATGGCGGACGCTCTGATCACCAGCCCGCGCAGTGAGGTCTCTGCAACCAAACCCATCTGTTCTCTGATTGGATTGTTAAATTTTTGATTGACATGACATTGACCAATCAGCTGAGAGGAGGAAAATTCAGGTCAAAATTTGTACTAGTAAAATGAAAGTCACAGAAAGAGATTCACATGTTAACACAACCCTGACCCATCCGCAATTCACACCTTAGTCCTAAACCTAACCTTTAACCCACCAACAAGACATCCTCATGGGGACACACACATATACACACAGAGACTGAAGACCTGGAACTCAGCAGGAACCTCCTCATTCCCTGACATGTTACTTGTACTTTCACCCAAACTGCTCTTCATGTTTAGTCAGTCGTCATCTTGGAAGACGTTTTCAGCTCCATGAAGCAAAGAGACGAAAACATGGGCAGCACGGTGGCACAACTGGTAGAGCTGCTGCCTCTCAGCGAGAAGGTTGCCGGTTCAAATCCCGGTCCGGGGCCTTTCTGGGTGGAGTTTGCATGTTCTCCCCGTGCATGCGTGGGTTTCCTCCGGGTACTCCGGTTTCCTCCCACAGACCAAAAAACATGCTTGTTAGGCTGATTGGTGACTCTAAATTGACCCTAGGTGTGAGTGTGAGAGTGGATGGTTGTTTGGTGTGAGTGAGACAGGTCCCTCTTGTAAATGAGTCCCCGTGACTCAACGAGGCTAGCCTGTATAAATAAAGGTTGAATGAATGAATACATCTCCCGTGCAGAACAACATGTTGGTGTTGGTGTTGGGCTAAGTAGCTTTTTTAGATTCTTCTACCTGGATTATTGAGCATGCATCAGGGTGGTCTGTTTTTGCTGTGTTGCTCTATGTGTGTTGTGTTGGTCTTTGTGTGTTGTGTTGCTCTGTTTGTGTTGCTTTGTTTGTGTTGTGTTGCTCTATTTGTGTTATGTTGCTCTGTTTGTGTTGTGTTGCTTTGTTTTTGTTGTGTTGCTTTGTTTTTGTTGTGTTGCTCTGTTTGTGTTGTGTAGCTCTGTTTGTGTTGTGTAGCTATGTTTGTGTTGTGTTGCTCTATGTGTGTTGTGTGGCATTGTTTTTGTTGTGTTGCTCTGTTTGTGCTGTGTTGCTCTATGTATGTTGTGTTGCTCTGTTTGTGTTGTGTTGATCTATGTGTGTTGTGTTGATCTGTTTGTGTTGTATTGCTCTATGTGTGTTGTATTGCTCTATGTGTGGTACATTGCTCAGTTTGAGTTGTGTTGCTCTATGTGTGTTGTGTCGCTCTATGTGTGTTGTGTTGCTCTGTTTGTGTTGTGCTGCTCTGTTTGTGTTGTGTTGCTGTTTGTGTTGTGTTGCTCTGTTTGTGTTGTGTTGTTCTATGTGTGTTATGTTGCTCTGTTTGTGTTGTGCCGCTCTGTTTGTGTTACGTTGCTGTTTGTGTTGTGTTGCTCTGTTTGTGTTGTGTTGCTCTGTTTGTGTTGTGTTGCTCTATGTGTGTTGTGTTGCTCTGTTTGTGTTGTGCCGCTCTGTTTGTGTTGCGTTGCTCTTTTGTGTTGTGTTGCTCTGTTTGTGTTGTGTTGCTCTGTGTGTTGTCATGTAGCTCTGTTTTTGTTGCGTTGCTCTATGTGTGTTGTGTTGCTGTTTGTGTTGTGTTGCTCTATGTGTGTTGTTTTGCTGTTTGTGTTGTGTTGCTCTGTTTGTGTTGTGTAACTCTTTTTGTGTTGTGTTGCTCTGTTTGTGTTGTGTTGCTCTGTGTTATGTTTGTGTTGTGTTGCTCTGTTTGTGTTTTGTTGCTCTATGTGTATTGTGTTGCTGTTTGTGTTGTGCTGCCCTGTTTGTGTTGTGTTGCTCTGTTTGTGTTCTGTTTGTGTTGTGTTGCTCTGTTTGTGTTGTGTTGCTCTATGTGTGTTGCATTGCTCTGTTTGTGTTGTGTTGCTCTATGTGTGTTGTGTTGCTGTTTGTGTTGTGCAGCTCTGTTTGTGTTGCCTTGCTCTTTTTGTGTTGTGTTGCTCTGTGTGTTGTGTTGCTCTGTGTTGCTCTGTTTTAGTTGTGTTGCTCTATGTGTGTTGTGTTGCTGTTTGTGTTGCTCTGTTTGTGTTGTGTTGCTCTGAGCAGCAGCTCACTCTGTGTGTGTTGTGTTTCTCTATGTGTGTTGTGTTGCTCTATGTGTGTTGTGTCGCTCTGTTTGTGTTGTGTTGCTCTGTGTGTGTTGTGTTGCTCTGTGTGTGTTGTGTTGCTCTGTGTGTGTTGTGTTGCTCTGTTTGTGCTGCTCTGTTTGTGTTGTGTTGCTCTGAGCAGCAACTCACTCGTGTTAAACGGCCATGGATCTGGTTTGTGTGTGTTCAGAGCCGACACGTCCCATTTGTCTGTGTTTCCTGTTCATCGTGTGAACTGATCTCTTCCTGCTCAGATCTTTAGATTAGACCTGGCTTCGCTCTTCTTCTGATAACGATGCTGCTCTGTTTGGAGCCTGAAGGCAGAACCCCCACATGGTTTTATGGTTTCACTTTGTCAGCTGGCTGCAGCTTCTCAGTAAGATGGAGGGTGGACTTTATGTAGAGCTGAGGTTTACTGGGAACATTGTGGACTCATTTGTTTTCCTCCCAGCTACAACATATAAAATTGAGAACCCTGAACGGGTTTTATCACCTGGTCCAGATCTCTATTGACCCGAACCGAGCCAGAACCATGCCTTCCAGAAGGCGTGGACACTCTGGTAGCTCGCTCTGTGCTTTGATGTGGATTGCCTGTTTCTGCCTGTTGGTTCTGCACTTGTGTTCAGCATGATAGCAGCTGGAGCGATTGGTCTGCTCTGCAGTGCTGGAGCCCCCACCTCCACCTCCACCCAACTCTAACTGCAGTCAGACTGCCATGCCGGGCCTGTTGGTCCACTTGTGTCAAGTTGTTTGGCCTGAAACCCATCGGCTCTATCCTCATCATTTTCAGAACCTCTTCTATTTGGAGTTGTTGAACCTTGTAATGCATCCGGACCTGCCCATCCCTGCCAACTTCTTTGCTTTTGGGTTCTAAGTAACCATGTTTTTATAAATTCTTCTCACCATGGATCAATTATGGGGGCCAACTGCCACAATATTAACTCCTGTAACTACACATCTGCCACAAAAATTATAAAGAAATGTGTAATAATAATGTTACTGCTGTCTGGGATCCAGCCTAACCCTGGACCCCAAACACATTACAGCACAACACATGATTTAAAAAACATGTCAGGACTATACTTTTTGCACTTTAATGCACACACGTAGCCTCCTTTGTAAAATTAATATGCTGTTCATCTGGTACTGATGTAAATATTTTATCTGAAACTTGGTTATCCAAATCAATTTGTCAGAGAAAGGGAAGTGGTGTTGCAATTTATATCAGATCACGTCTGGATTCTCAACTGGTGTCTGCTAAAACAATCCCAAATCAGTTTGAAATCTTGGCAATAAACATTAATTTGCATGGATGCCAGACCTTATATGTTGCGGGCTGTTATCCCCTCTACCCCAGCAACCCCTGAGGCTCTATCCTCTTTGACAGACTTCCTAACTAATTTACAGTTCAATGAAATTCTCCTCGCCGGTGACATTAATCTGGACTGGAAGTCTCCGAGCAAAGTCTGTGAAAATTTTAAAGAATGTTGTTTGTCACTTGGAACACTGGACCAGCTCTACACCCTCAGCAGGGTCCTGGAGGGTGCGTGGGAGTTTGCCCAACCAGTTTACATGTGTTTTGTGGACTTGGAGAAGGCATTCGACCGCGTCCCTCGGGGGGTTCTGTGGGGGGTACTCCGGGAGTATGGGGTACCAGGCCCTTTGATAAGGGCTGTTAGGTCCCTGTACGACCGGTGTCAGAGCTTGGTCCGCATTGCCGGCAGTAAGTCAGGCTCGTTTCCGGTGAGAGTTGGACTCCGCCAAGGTTGCCCTTTGTCACCGATTCTGTTCATAACTTTTATGGACAGAATTTCTAGGCGCAGCCAAGGTGTTGAGAGGATCCGTTTTGGTGACCTTAGAATCGCTTCTCTGTTTTTTGCAGATGATGTGGTCCTATTGGCTTCATCAGCTCGTGATCTACAGCTTTCACTGGAGCGGTTTGCAGCTGAATGCGATGCGGCCGGGATGAGGATCAGTTCCTCCAAATCCGAGGCCATGGTCTTGAGCCGGAAAAGGGTAGCATGCCCTCTCCGGGTCGGGGAGGAGGTCCTGCCCCAAGTGGAGGAGTTTAAGTATCTCGGGATCTTGTTCACGAATGAGGGAAAACTGGGGCGTGAGATCGATAGGCGGATAGGTGCAGCGTCCGCAGTGAAGCGGGCGCTGTACCGGTCTGTCGTGGTGAAGAGAGAGCTGAGTCAAAAGGCAAAGCTCTCAATTTACCGATCGATCTACGTTCCCACCCTCATCTATGGTCATGAGCTTTGGGTTATGACCGAAAGAACAAGATCTCGGATACAAGCGGCTGAAATGAGTTTTCTCCGCAGGGTGGCTGGACTCTCCCTTAGAGATAGGGTGAGAAGCTCAGTCATCCGGGAGGGACTCGGAGTAGAGCCGCTGCTTCTCCACATCGAGAGGAGCCAGTTGAGGTGGCTCGGGCATCTGGTTAGGATGCCTCCTGGACGCCTCCCTGGTGAGGTGTTCCGGGCATGTCCCACCGGGAGGAGACCCAGAGGAAGACCCAGGACGCGCTGGAGGGACTATGTTTCTCGGCTGGCCTGGGAACGCCTTGGGATTCCCCCGGAGGAGCTGCTCCAAGTGGCTGGGGAGAGGGAAGTCTGGGCCTCCCTACTTAGGCTGCTACCCCCGCGACCCGACCCCGGATAAGCGGAAGAAGATGGATGGATGGATGGATGGTTTGTCACTCAATCTCAACCAAATCATTGACACTCCCACCAGACCAAACAAAATATGTCCTGAAAGATCGTCCATTTTAAACCTTTTCTCAACAAATATGCCTCATAAATTTCATGGGTTGGGTATATTTACTGATATGAGTGATCATTGTGTTATTGGTGTTATCAGAGACACTAAACTGCTTTGCTCCAAGCTCACACTAATTCAAAAAGGAATATGAACCATTTTAGTGAACTGGCCTTCCTTTGGGACCTGTCCCATTTTGACCAACAACATATTATCCTGAGTGATTACCGGTATGTGAATTCCACTTGGAACTACTTTCAGAACAGTTGAATCTATAAATAAACATGCCCCTTTTCACCAGTTCAGAATAAAAGGATGAAACAGCTCCTGGTTATCTCTTGAGCTAGCTGATCTCCTGCACAAGAGAGATCAGTTTTAGGCTACTGCCAGACATTCTGGCTCAGACACTGATTGGTTATATTTTCGACAGCTGCAGAATAAATGTACAACTTTCATCAAAGCCACAAAATGTAAATATTTCTCATCTCAGACCTCCAAAAATCTAAATGATCCTAAAAGATTCTGGAAAACCATCAAATCACTTTCCAGAAGCTCTCATTCATCTGACCTCCCATCACAACTTCTTGTTAACTCTGTTCTTGTATCAAATAAGCACGATATCCTGAACTGTTTCAACAAACATTTTGTTGATTCTGGTTCTTTGTTTACCACAGTCACTAATGGAAAATCAGCCACTTCTCCTTTAAGCCAGACATCTACAAATCAAATCCCTCCTACAAGTCAATCTTCAGTAAATCACACCTTTTCATTTTCTCCATTTACAGTCAGTGAGGTAAATAAACAGTTAAAAGATCTTGATCCTAGAAAATCTGCAGGTCCAGATGAACTTCCAACTTATTTCTTAAGGCTGGCTGCTCATATCATCACAGTCAACCCACATCTTTAATCTGTCCATAAGACAAAACTCTATTCCAGATGCTTGGAAAACAGCCTTTGTTCTTCCTTTGCTGAAGGGAGGTGACCCCACCGCACTGAACAAATATCAACCGGTCTCTAAACTCGGAATTTTAGCCAAGGTTCTAGAAAAACTGATAAACTCTCAAATCAAAAATTATCTGGACTCATTTAACATCTTACCTCTTCATCAATCTGTTTCAGGAAACAACACAGCACAACGAGTGACTGTGGTAAACAAAGAACCAGAATCAACAAAATGTTTGTTGAAACAGTCACTAATGGAAAATCAGCCACTTCTCCTTTAAGCCAGACATCTACAAATCAAATCCCTCCTACAAGTCAATCTTCAGTAAATCACACCTTTTCATTTTCTCCATTTACAGTCAGTGAGGTAAATAAACAGTTAAAAGATCTTGATCCTAGAAAATCTGCAGGTCCAGATGAACTTCCAACTTATTTCTTAAGGCTGGCTGCTCATATCATCACAGTCAACCCACATCTTTAATCTGTCCATAAGACAAAACTCTATTCCAGATGCTTGGAAAACAGCCTTTGTTCTTCCTTTGCTGAAGGGAGGTGACCCCACCGCACTGAACAAATATCAACCGGTCTCTAAACTCGGAATTTTAGCCAAGGTTCTAGAAAAACTGATAAACTCTCAGATCAAAAATTATCTGGACTCATTTAACATCTTACCTCTGCACAAGCTCTTATCTGAAAATATCTAAACAAATGAGAGGGTGGGAGATGAAATTTAGAAGCTAAATCAGTGAAAGAGCAAAACAACCCTTCTCTAAATAAATCTTTGAAACATTTTAGTCCTTTATTCTGCCATAAGGAGAATGTTGGATCAGTAAGAGCAGGTTTAAACAATGGGTTTTTTAAAATTGGGGTCAAGACTATGGGGTCTGTAAATTTAAACTGTTTCCTAAACTGAAACCATATCCGGAATGTATCTACAACTATGGGGTTGGTAGTTTGGCCTGAGGGATTCACAGAAGTTGGACCTGTAAGCAAAGCTGAAAGTGAAGCTGAGGGACATGAATATATTTCTAATTCACACCAGGTTATATCAACGGGATTAGACCAGAAAGCAATTTTGTTAATATTAGCTGCCCAGTAATAAAATCGAAAATTTGGTAAGCAAAGACCACCATGAAACTTACAGTTCTGAAGTGTTTTTTGTCTTACTCTGGGTGTTTTGCCGTTCCACAAAAAATTACCAATAGCTGAATCTAAAGAATTAAAAAAACTTTTTGGTAAAAATACAGGTAGACATATAAAAAGAAACAAAAATTTTGGCAGGATGTTCATTTTAACAGTACTTATTCTCCCTATCAAAGAGAGTGGGAGGGATTCCCATTTTTGAAAGTCTTTTTTGATGTCCACCAAAAGTGAAAGAAAATTTTTAGAGTACAGAGACTTAAAAGATCTGGTTATGTTGACCCCAAGATATCGAAAACCTGAAGGGCATAGCTTAAAAGGGACATCCGATTGGGAGAGTTGTAAGGCCAAGTGGTTAACAGGATAGCATTCACTCTTGATGACATTAACTTTATACCCTGAGAAATGGGCGAATCTGTGAAAAAATTTCACAATTGCGGGACAAGTTCTTATTGGATCAGTAACATATAGAAGCAAATCGTCTGCATATAATGACAATCTTATTTCTGTATGGCTCCTGATGATTCCATTAACACTTGGAGAGGATCTCAAAAAAATACTCAAAGGCTCTATTGCAAGTGCAAACAAAAGGGGCGATAGGGGGCAACCTTGTCTGCATCCTCTATTTAAAAGAAAATATCCGGATCTGTTATTATTGGTAATAATACTGGCACAGGGCAAAGTGTAAAGAAGGCGTATCCACGATATAAAGTTTTTACCAAATCCAAATTTTTCCAAAACGACAAACAAATAACTCCATTCAACCCGATCGAATGCCTTCTCAGCGTCAATTGTTATGACAACCTCAGGCGCTAGTGAAGTCCCCCTCGAATAAATAACATTCAACAATGTACGAACATTGTAATAAAGTTGACGTCCCTTTATGAAGCCAGTTTGCTCCCTGGAGATAATTGTTGGGAGAACTCTTTCAAGTCTTTGAGCCAGGGCCTTTGCAAGAATCTTTGTGTCAACATTCATTAAAGATATTGGCCGGTAGGAGGTACAGAGATCAGGATCCTTGTCTTTCTTTAAGAGAACGCTGATAGAAGCTTGCCTTAGTGAAGGGGGAAGTGAACCGAGTAACAGAGACTCAACATAGACAGAATAAAGCAATGGAATAAGTTTAGCTTGAAATACTTTAAAAAACTCAGATGGGAATCCATCAGGTCCCGGAGCTTTATTATTTTGCATATTTTGTAAAGAGGTATTTAACTCCTGGATAGTCAGACCAGATTCTAGATGATCAATCAATTCTGGGTGTAAAGAAGGAAACTGAAGCTCATCCAGGAACTTATGCATATCAGTCAGATCTGTTGGAAGTTCAGATTTATACAGGGACTCATAAAATGATGAAAAAACCAAATTAATAGTTTGCATGTCCTCCTGCTGGACCCCCGAGCCGTCTGTAATACGACATATTGAACGTGAAGCTGCTTGGCGGCGCAATTGATGAGCTAATAATCTGCTTGGCTTGTCTCCATGTTCATAATACCTAGCACGAGAATGAAGCATAAGGCGCTCCGCCTCATTAGTTGTAATAAGATCCAGCTCAGTTTGTAGGACCAAACGACGCTTTGAAAGATTATCAGATGGAGTAGCTGCAAGCTGTTGATCAACCAATTCCAACTCAGATACAAGCTTCTGAATCTTTGACATCTTCAATTTCCTCACATGCGCAGAATATGAAATTATCTGACCACGTAAATATGCCTTCAAAGAATCCCACAGGAGCGCCCTAGAAATTGGTTCAGAATCAGAATCATTAAGTGCAATAAAATCCTCTATTGCGTCCGTAATAAATTTGTGAAATTTATCATCTAATAATAATGAGGTGTTAAATCGCCATTGAGAGGGATATCGAGGCCCAGGTGCAATCTGAAGATCAAAAGAGACAGGAGCATGATCCGAAATAATGATTGGGTGATATGTAGCATTTGATACTTTAGGCATAAATTTAGCATCTATAAAAAAATAATCTATACGTGAAAAAGTCTGATGAACAGGTGAATAAAAAGAATATTGCTTATTGTTCGGATTATGAGATCTCCAGGGGTCAACACAACCATTATTTAACATGAAACTATTTAGGGTTCTAGCCATTGATGATTGGGTTAGAACAGGTTTAGAACGGTCTAACAGAGGATCTATAGTACAGTTCATATCCCCACCAAAAATCAAAACAGAGTCATTCAAAGATGGCAAAATTTCAAACAGCTTATTCATAAAACCAGGATTGTCAAAATTGGGAGCATATACATTAACTAGCAAGGTGGATACATGGAATAAAGTACCTAATACTATCAGATATCTGCCATCTTTGTCTGAAATGACTTTAGAGATTTTGAATGGTACAGATTTACCTATTAAAATAGCAACCCCTCTAGACTTTGAATTAAAACTGGAGTGGAGTACCTCTGCAACCCATGAACATTTAAGTCTAGACTGGTCTTTAATTCTCATATGGGTCTCCTGTAGAAAAACAATGTCAGGTTTCAAACGTTTTAAATGAGATAACACCTTACTTCGTTTGACAGCGCACCCTAAACCTCTAATATTCCAGCTAATAAATCTTACATTTGAGTTATTTGCATTAGCCATGTAAAATATGCGTTAATATTGATGAAACATTCAGCCTCCGCCCCCACGTACCAGGTAAAGAATAAAAAAATAAAATAAAAAAATAAAAACACACACACACACAACACACCACATCCCTCCCCCAGATAGCACTTACCATTATCCCATCCCCAAACGACGGAATACCAGTGCAAACTCCAATAGGAGTCATAAGCCTAAAGACTAAACTTAAGGTTTTGAACCCAACCATCAACCTCAATTCACCCCAACTCAGTTGGAGCTCCTGCAAACAAATATAAACGATCGTGTATTTAATAACAGAATAAGTATATTACATGTCACCAAATCCTCTTGTGTCTCCAGTTGGTCTAAAGTTTAGACCAACCTAAAAAGCCTAAATAAAAATTTTCCTAAACTGAACAATATGAACAGCGTCACTCACTTCATATTAAACTAAACAAGATCAAAAATATTTCAAATAAGCAATACAGCCACCACTGTCAAAAGTCATTTTAAAATAAAGAAAAATCTGATTGAAGCTTTTACTTACAGTCAAGCCATAGTTTTAATTTTAAGGTGGTGCTGGCAGTTTTATTTTGTCTTCAGTGTTTTCACGAAGGCAGCCGCCTCCACAGGTGAAGTAAACTCTCTCGTGACACCTCCTTTAGTGATGCAAAGACGAGCTGGATGCAGCAGCCCAAACCGTATGTCCGGAACCTCTCTGAGCTGACGTCTGACGTCATTGAAAGCTGCACGGGCTTTTGCAATCCGAGCAGTAAAATCAGGGAAGATGGAGATTGTGGCGTCTCCCACTTTTACCCGCTGCTGGACTCTGGCCCGCTGTAGAATGTCGGCGCAGTCTGTATAATAATGTAAACGAGCTATTATAGGGCGGGGCCGCTCACCCGGCTTCGGTTTGGACTGTAGAGATCGGTGCGCCCGGTCCACCACCGGTTCCTTATCCAGGCCGAGCGCATCCTTAAGCAGGGTGGAAATCATATTAGCGCTGATGGGGTTACGCTCCTCCGGAAATCCAATAATTCTAATATTATTCCGCCGAGATCTTGACTCTAATTCCTCACATTTATTATCAAGAGCGAGGACCTGCACCGAAAGCTTGTCCAAATTACTCTTGAGTGAAATCACATCATCAGTGCATGAAGACAGCGGTCCCTCCATGCCTGCAACAGTCACCTTTAATGCATCCACCTCCGACTTAATAGCCACAATGCTGTCATTCAGCTCCGACTTCACGCTGTGCAGCTCCGACTTAATCTGGGACAGATTATTATTCAGCGCCGTCTCCAACTCCGTCTTAAAAATGCTCACCATCTCTTCACGGAGTGCACCGAGAAGTTCAGCTTTAAACTCCGACACGTTCCAGGAAGTTTCTTCTGGCTGTCGCCTGGCAGCCGCGCCCTTCGGTGAAGTCTCCAGCTGCGGCGGTGATGACAGCGTGGGAGCAGACCTCCCCGCTGCGGTCGTCAAATTGATCGTGTTTTTAGATTTTGGAGGCATCTTGATTTATAAAAGAGCTCTTATAAAGTTTAGAGGACAGGCAACATGAAATGCCCAAATGCACCTTTTCTTAAAAGAACAATTTGCAGGATTGCAGGAGCTCCCTCCGACACGTCTTACTCCATCAGGTGC
>JBBPBX010073890.1:0-13233 GCA_038048925.1 Garcialebias charrua
AAAAAAAAAAACATAAATTATCCACAGCAATATATAAGCCAGGAGGTTAAAAGCTTGTGAAAAAAGTAGTGGCTTATAGTCTGGAAATTATGGTAGTCAAGAGCTGCAGGTTCCAGTAGCCAAGTTAACAACTGTTCTTACTTCTAATATGGAGAGCTGAGGCTAACTCATTATCTCCATGTCTGCATGAAATAGAGTGAACCAAACCATTAACGTGTGAGTGTTCACAAGATATTTGTGTGTCTTGAAAAGAAGCCAAATGTAGAAAATAATCATTTTAACAAAGGCAAGAACATTCAGTGTTCAGAGGCTGCTAAAATTAGCAAATGTTAGTCATTGTGTTTGCTGTTTGTTTTCTTGTCACTTCAAGGTTCCTGGATGTTTTTCAGTCACGCTATTCAGATATATCAGACCAACCAATTAAATTTACATGGCTCAAAAGTTTCACCATTATTTTTGACTACTTTATTATAGGACAAAGGAATGTTGCTTTCATCTTTTAACAAACCTTGAGCAAAAAGAAACATAATGAGTGCAGTCACAAACACAATACATCAAAATTACTTTTTTAAAGAAAAAAACAACAAACAGAATATCAGTTGTTACTTTTCACATGAATAATAATTTGTACGACCATAGCTCATGATTGGCTGTGACATACTTTTATTTGAAGAATTGTGTATACAATATATCAAATATATTGTATAACTAAAAGTTAACAGTAGGTAAATTTGTATCTGCATCTGGAGCAGCACCTATGCAAAAACTTTGCTTGCAAACCATGCTTGAGTAAATATTTGGTTTAAATGGTTCCCCTCACCTTCTCCACTCTTTAGCACTTTCTCTCACCTGAATGAGAAGCTGAAATTTTTCTGAGCTAAGCAGAAGAACAGTGGCAGAAATTTAGATCGAGAACATGATCAGTGTTGTGAATGAATAAAATGTTGGCAAAGAGAGCAAATGTAAAACCTACTCTTGTTTTCAATTCATTTCATTCATGCAGTAAACATGAAAAAGAAAAAGATTAGCAGTAGATTTGTGTGTTTTATACAATGACATTAAAGCTAATAAGTAACAACACAAGACCCAAGCAAGTGTGCCTCAGTACACTCATTATCCAACAAATGTGACTTCAGGCATTGCAGTGAAGCATGCCTGTCTGCATACACTGCACTTTTAACACATGGATAAACCAGTCCCTCTGAGAGTTACAGAAAATATATGAGTGGTAATTTAATTGTTTTGGGTGGGAACAGTTGGTTACAGAATAAATCTATCCATCTTCTGGAAACTTCCTATTAATGTCCTTTTTCCGAAATGGAAATTCTAAAACAATAAATAAATCTATTTTCAATTGCAACAGGGCCAAATGGTCATGGTTTGGTGGATATTGTTAAGGTTTATTCTGTTATTCTCTAATTCAAGTTATCTGCAGACTCTAGGCTTTAATTTTGGTGGTCAGTTTATGTATCTGTAGTTTATAACTTATTTCTACTGTTTTCTGTTCTTAGTGCTTGATGCTTTGTTACCTGAACAGCATCAAACTGTTTTAGGTTTTGTTAATTAAGGCAGTGTACTGTAAATGAGTTGCATTTGGAAAAAAAAGGAATTACATTTGAAAAAAATGGAATTGCATTATGTCAAACTGGAGGTGGTGCTTTTGTGTGTGTTTACAAATAAAGTCCAGTTGTTTTTGTATTGAGCGCTTGTTCTGATTTTATCATGTCATGGATGACTGAGAATCTTCACCAGCATTTTGTGTGTGTGTGTGTGTGTGTGTGCATTTAAAAAAAACTTTATTAACAACATACAACAGAACAATGTACAATACTACACACACAACGGTGGTGCAGTTAACAGGCTAGCCTTTAGCCTGTAGAAATGGAGAGCTATGTTTTGTTCAAGCTCTGACCCTAACCTTAATCCTGCCGAGTTTTTCCAGCATCATATCTTCTTCTTTAAGAAGATATGATAATTAAAGCTTCTTCTTTAAGCTTGAACTGTAGCTATCCATTTCTACAGGCTAAAGGCTAGCCTGCTAACTGCACCTCCATTGTGTGTGTACTGTACTGTACATTGTTCTATTGTTCTGTTTTATATTGTTAATAAAGTAAACAATAAAAATAAAAGTAAAAAACCTCCACCACTTCTGCTTTGGCTTAATGTACCGGTAATTCTGTTTATTGAAATGATGTTGTGTTTTTGTGTTTTATCAAATGTAATTCTGTTTTTTCAAATGTTGATCATTTACACCTTAGGGCCACCGTAATCAATCCATGTTCCATCACACACTTCTCAATCATTCCAGCTCCATTCATTCTGTGAAGTCCTTGCTTTTGTTCAGACTTGTTGTGTTTTTGGCTACACGTTATCTTTCAAAAAAGTTCAAGACAAAAAAAAAGCTTGTCTTTGTTTTTATTCCTTATATTCCTTCAAGAATGTCCCTTGCCTGCCTGGTTGTCTGCCCTCTTGGTTTCCCCATATTATCACTGGCTGAACAAATGCAAATATTCTTCCAGATGTTTTTGGCATTCCGGTGATGCTCCCTGCACACTGCTCTGTAACCTACTCTGGCATTACTTCTTTGGATGCTGCAGGATGCAGAGCTAGAAGATCTCTTATGCCGGGTACCGACCAGACGCGTGTCGGGCGGCGGAAGTGGACGGTTTACATTGAAAGTCTATGTGGAGACGCGTCGAGGCGCGTCGAATCGTGAAGCAGCGCGTTTTGAGCTTTTGAAGCGGCGCGGCAGCACGCGGCAGTTCCTTTCCGCGCACGTTTGCGTCCGAAGCAACCTACGCGTCGAGCAGCGTCGAGCCGCCAAGGGTCAAATATTTGAACCTTCGACGCTCGCCGCGTCGCAGAAACCAATCGGGAGAGACTCTGCTATGTGATGACGCAACGAAAACGGGACTGTTTTTGAACTTACCCCATCGAGCCTCCATGAAGGAAGCAGCCTCCGGTAAGAAACTTGGCATTTTTACAGTTGCTGCTGTCCGCTCGAGCGTACGATCACCCCAAACATAAAAAAAAACGTTTTAATCTCAACAAAGACTTTTGGAGCTGCAGTTCGGCTCGTAGAAAACCCACTCAAGTAGTAACAAGGCTCACGTACAGCTGATTTCCTCTGCACAAGAAACAACCGGAAAAGGAGCCAGACACCCCCTCCTCTGCCTCCTCCCAGGGCGCATCATCAGACGCGTCTTCAGTGGCTGTGTGAAAGTGACAAGCGGCCAAAAGGGGGCGGCAGGAGCGTTTCGACGCGTCTGGTGGGTACCCGGCATTACAGTAGCATGCTGTTGCAGCCACATGACTTCACACATCTGCTCTTGTTTCATGACCTTGTCATTGTCACAGTAGTAAAAATAACAGTTCGACTTGAAATTCTGATGACCAAGCCAAGTTAGTGTGCACGAGTCTCACGTCACGGCTACAATGCAATACAATACAATGCTCCTCCATGCATCACCCATGACCCCTTAAAAGCTTCTATCCTGAAAAGAGCAGCTCAACCTCATTATTCTCATGTACCAATATGACCCTATCCTGTTTTTATCATGTGTAATGAGAAGCTCACTGTATTATTAATACACACCTGAAGACCTTGCCATTACCTTACAAATACATCCACAATCCAGAAGGTTTTTTATGCTGTCATCTAGTGTGAAGGGGCCAAATGAGACAGCTTAGAGGATGGATAATAACTGAGGAGCTCCCTGCCAGCACTGGGTTCAACCTAACAAAACACTGAGCAAACATTATTTGCTAATAACATTTGCACTGAACAACAGCCCTAATAACCACAGTGTAATGGATCACAAATCCACAACTTATTAGAATTTTTTTTTTTTAATTGCTAGGTGGTTTAAAAGCCCTCACAGGTTTTAACTTGATTAAACTGAGAACTTGACCTTATTCTCCAGTTATCTGCATGAGAAAAATGAGTAAAACTATTCTCTCAGTCTCATGCAGGACATTACAACAGCCTGGTGCTTTTTTTTACTACATCATACTCTCATCAGCAGCTTGTCCTGCTCTCCTACCAAGTCTGTGTGATGGGTTGTTATTACAGTTTCACCCAAAACTGGGCCCTTGTGAAATGTTTATGGCACAATAAAATGTGCGTGCACTTTAAAGAAGCGATGAACAATTTATCCTCTAGTGTCCTCAATGTTTCAAGAAGACCCAAACTGTTTTATGATTCAGTAATTGCTAAAAGTCAGGAATCTGGATGCTATCAGCAGCATTATGTCATCATTTATTTTGTGTTCATACATATTGGTGTTGATTTAGGTTTGCCTTTGTAACAAACTAAAATGGTAAATGGACTGTAATTATATAGCGCCTTTTTATTTTATCTATCTTGATAATTATCAAGATGCTGAAAGTGCTTTACAACACAATTGTGTCCTCATTTACCCGCTCATACATCACTCTACTAGATCTATACAAAGCTAATTGAACAAATCATTTTAAAGAGACTAATCAGAGCTTTATCACATTCATACACTGATGGGACACACATCAGAGGCAATGAGGGGTTCAGTGTCTTGCCCAGGGACACTTTGGCATGTGACTGCTGGTGGATTTGAACCTCCAACTCTTGCATTGGAGGACGAGTGCTCTGTAACCACTCAGCGACAGCTGCTTGAACTATAAAACAATATCAAAAGTTTTGATTATTATAATGTTTCTTGTGACTTCCTGGTGTTTTATTTGATTTATGATTTACTATACATGTTAACATTTGGAAACAAGTCTCCTGCAAAATCATTCTTACCTTCAAGCTATGAGTCATTATCTTAAGTATAAAATTGTTTAGTTGATGACAAAAGACACTGAACGACAGTTTTGCCAAAGAGATTTATTATGAGTACAAATAAAATGATTGCACCTTTAAAATAGTGTTCAGAAGAGTGAAAAAATTAAAGTCCAGATCTTTTAAAAATATTATCTTACTTATTGCAGATTGTTCTTTGATGACTTTCAGTCTGGAGAAAAAAAAAGATTGATTTTGATGAATTGATGAGCTAACGACTTGTTTAAAACAGCATTAAGACAAAAGTGGGTGGCTGCCATCCAAAATCAACGCCAGTCTCAAAACATTCCCAAGCAGTTCATCCAAACACAATTATATTAACGCTGGAGATTCCTCTAGTCAGCATGCCAACTGCACTCACCCAGCAACATCTGCTCATTGTACTGTGATAAATCTGCTCATTTTAGAGTGGCCTTTTATTGTGGTCAGCCTAAGGCTCACCTGTGCAATAATCATGCTGACTAATCAGCATCTTGATATGCCACACCTGTGAGGTGGATGGATTATCTCAGCAAAGGAGACGTGCTCAATAGTGTGAACAATATTTGCGAGAAAAAGGCTTTTTGTGTACATAGAAAAAGTTTTAATATTTGAGTTCAACTTGTAAAAATTGGAAGCAAAACTAAATATTTTACATTTATCTTTCTGTCCAGTATCCTGGTCTTTGGTTTTGGCTCTGCTCACACTGGCTGTAAGCTTGTCAGTCCATCAGAAATAATCAATATTTCTCTGAATTAACGTTCAAAAACAATCTACAACAGGTAAGATAATAATTTTCATAAACTTGTCCCAAATCCCACTCCGACCGATCTGAAAAATTCCTTTAAGGTGACATAAGGTGTAACTTACATGAACACTTCTAAATAAATCTAAAAAAGCTAAATCTGGTCCTCTGGACATTCAAAAAACAAACAAAACAAAGCAACAAAGAAATGTTTTGTCTTTCGTCCAAAATACTTCCTCAGTCTGAGGTGCTGTATTCAGCTCAGTCTTATAAATAGCACCCTCTCACAGTGGATCAACCAGTTTGCTGATGACAGCCGAAACCAGTTGCTCACATGATCAAGGAGGACCATCAGCCTAACGATGGATCATTAGCACCCTGATGGTTGTTTGCTATCCACCTCTTTCCCAAAAAGCTCATGTGGGCTGCCATGACAGTCCTGTGCCGCCCCCTCCCGGTAGTAAACTTCCGGCGGAAGTCCTGTAGCGTGTGTTTTGCTGTGAAATACATGCCGGGACACCAGTAAATTTCCTCTCGTTTTTTTATTTTTTTGGGTTGTTTCTTGCTGGGTTAGAGGGTTTTACAGCCCGTTATACGTTTGAGCAACGCACTGTTGTAAACGTGAAGGATCTATGTCCATCGGAGGAGCTGACAGCTGTTCCTTCCCCTGTCTGAGTCAAGCTCTGAGCTGCTGTTGAAGACGTCGCGCTCCGATCAACATTAGTTCGGTAAACAAAATATTCTATATAAATCATTTTGTGAAACCATGTCAGAACAATATCGGAGTATAACCATCTGTTTAGTAGCTGTTTTTTTTCCATGATTTAGCGTCTGTACTGCTGTGGTTAGCTTAGCATGTAGCTACTTTACATGCTAACTTCCAGACGTAACACTCACAACAAAGTGCTGGTCCTTGTTGAGCCTGGACTTTTTTTGGCTGTGTGTTATTTTAGTTAAACTGTTATTTAGCTGGTTAGATATGATTGAGACTGTTTACACATCTTTTTATAGACCGTGTCAACAATGAATAGGCCTCAAAACCTGACCCGTCATTAAACCAGAGTTATTAAAGCACATTTAAAATAATGATGTGAATTAAATAGGAGAAAAGTGCACATGAAGCTACATTTGTACTAAAATGTGAGTAAATAAAGCATTTACTTAACAAATCTGTCATTAAATAATATAACTGTGTGTTATACACACGTGTTTATATTATTTATATTGATTTATATTATTTAATGACCTGTTAAGTAAATGCTTTATTTACTCACATTTTAGTACAAATACTGTACTGTACACACTGTCTATGACAAGACAAGTTTTCTTTTTCTACTTTACAGAAGAGTGAAGGACCGAGATCCATCCAGAGATAAGATTGTACACCTGGGTCCAGTCTCAGATCGTACACCTGGTTCCAGTCTCCGATCCTGGACCTGGTTCTAGTCTTGGGTTCCTGTGGAAATCGGACAGTTCCACATGAAGAGAAATCTGTTTCAGTTTGCTGGTGTCCATCATTGCTTGTTGAATTGGTTTTGATCTTTATTCTGTGCCAATTCATTTTCATTAAGACAACACCACCCACAGTTGTCATATTGTACAGTATTCAGTTTCAACTGTTTTAAATTTATAATTATAGCTTTTTTCTGAACTTTGTCAGTCTCCTGGGTGATGAAAACTTATAAGCAAAATGAATGTTTTTATGCTTTGCACATGTGAATAAAAACACTACCGGTACACTGGCCAAAGAACAATCGATACCTTTAGTTTTTATTTATGTGTATTAGAATGAGTATTATGGGTGACATCAAAATGAAACTACTTCACATTATTAGACATTGAACAGTGTATTTTAATGATTGAAATAACAACAAAAAGAACAAATGTAAATGAACAGCAGATTTATTTATAGAAGATTTTATTTTAACTCATTTGTTGCTGTGTACGACTGCACAAAACTTCTGGACCAAGTCGAGTTTCCATCCATCTCCTGGGAGTCTGCTGGTGATTGAAGTTTATACGACCTAAGACAGTACCTTAACACAGAAATTTTTAGATATGGAGTAAATAATTTCAATGTTTCTCATTTGTATTTATACTCTACACCATGAATGTTTTTGTTGAAAAGCTTATGTAATAGTGTATGTATGAAAGCAACTGAAAAATGACTTCTTTTTTGTTTTATTCAACCACAATGTAACAGGTTCTTTAAATGGCAACACATGGTTTTCTCAAAACAACAATGTACAATGTACATATTTCATATTATCTTGTCTTTGAATATTGCAGAAAATATAGAACTACTTTATCGTCAACTTGTTAGTTAATTAAACAGCATGTGTTTCAACTTTGTACATTTTACTTGTGACATTTTCAACAAATTTTCTATTAAATGTCTACTTTCATTCATAGCACAGACTTGAACTCTGACTATATTAATGTCTGGCTGTGATCTAAATATTCTGATATCAGATAAGTGATGTACCTTCCACAGTGTCCAGTCAGCCTGTCCGTGAGCAATGAGATAATACGTTAAAGGGATTGTGACATGATTTTTTTACTATTCATAAAATTGCTCAAAATATATATATTTTATCATTTAAATATGTTTGTTTTTGCAAACAAAATGATAAATCACTTTAATTTTGCTTTAAAAGTGATTTTGAACTTCAAGCCGTGTTTAATCATGGGAAATCCGATTACACTCGAACGCACCATATGTGATGTCACACTGGGCAGAGGGCTGTGGTGTCTTTAATAGCGGACAATTTAAAACTGGACGAATTTAGCAATCTATGTGAAGATTTGAGCTATTTGTCTTCATTTTGGGAAGCAGAAAATTGTTTGGGTGATGGAACAAGAAACAACAGGATCTAATTTAGGTCTGATGCTGTATCAGACTTCCTTCATGTCGAGCTGCTCATACCTGCGCACTGTGACAAGCCCAGAGCTCTGCCCGGTGTGACATCACAGATGGTGCGTTCGCGTGTAATGGGATTTCCCATGATTAAACACGGCTTGAAGTTCAAAATCACTTTTAAAGCAAAATTAAAGTGATTTATCATTTTGTTTGCAAAAACAAACATATTTAAATGATAAAATATATATATTTTGAGCAATTTTATGAATAGTAAAAAAATCATGTCACAATCCCTTTAACTGTGCCTCACCTGTCACCTGTCACTACTCACGGACTGAGCAGTGACAGGTGAGGCACAGTTAATGTCTTATCTTCGCAGTTAACGTCTTATCTTCGCAGCTTTTTAAAACATCCTTGGAATGTATCCACCTTTGATGTGCTGCCATGTACGTCAGGTAAAGGAAACTTTTGTGCAAAAAAAAAAAAAATTGCTAGCAAGTATGTTACCCCACAAAAGTAAACAACAGCGCGGGACCGCGGGCGGAAGTAAACTCCCGGCTTCCGCTATGAATTATGGGCAGTGGCGCGAAATCGAAAATAAGGTGGATTCACAGAGGACTGAATGACAATAACAGCATTGTAAGAGGGGGACAGTTGAACCCGGAGGACTCCACCTCTGTTTAATGATGGACGGTTTCTTTTCACAAAGATGACCTCCTTTACTCCTCTCTCAAACCATTGTTCCTCTCTATCAAGGATGTGAACATCTTCATCCCTGAAAGAGTGACCGCTGGCGTGGAGATGAGTGTAGACCACAGAGTCCTGACCTGATGATGTTGATCTTCTGCGCTGGGCCATCCTTTTGGCCAGTGACTGTTTAGTTTCCCCGATATAAGTCTGATCACAGCCCTCCTGAGTCCTGACACTGAACAGCATTACACAATATTACTCTGTTTGTGCCGGGGGACTGGATCTTTGGGATGAACCAGTCTTTATTTAAGGAGGGAGATGGGGAGTAACAGGTGATGAGTGAGTGTGATTACAGCCTGGCACGTCATGACAAAGTTTACTGAACTTGAACTGAAGTTGGACTACTGTATCTCTACTTCAGGGTTTTTCACTTATCATGGGTGGACGTGGTCCCAAACACCCACAATAAATGAGGGACTACTTAATTTTAATCTCCCCGTTTTTAATGTTTCCATTAACTGATGAACGCCACAACTTCTATTTAAATATTTCCCATAGACCAGAGGCTCTGTATCCTTAATAAAGTCTTAGTAATAATAATATTAATATTAATAATAATAATAATAATAATATTAATAATAATAAAAGAAAGGACTCACTTTATGTTTATGTTTAGTGAACATGCTGCTTGCTGCTGTAGTGTTGTCACCCATGAAAAAAGGCTACACAGAGAGTCTGTCAGAGAGGGCCGGGGAGAGATTTGTTCAGTGAAGGAACTGCCAATTTGTGCATGTGCACACAGAGAACTGCTGCTGACTGATTCGTTCAGTAGAACTGTGCAGGAAGTGGCGCTGCACAAATAAACTGCATGAACTGAAGGATTCAGTGAACAAATCTTTTGAACAAAACATTTTAATAAACTGATTCTAAGAAATCAGTGTACTCATAAGACCTGCTGTTCCATCACTGCAGCTTTAAGAACACAAATGGCCCTCACTCACCAAGGTCACTGTTTAAATTTCAAGAAGTAAAACATGTTTAGATTTTAACTGAAGTAGAACAGAAATACAATCTAAAGGAAATAGCTCAAGAGATTTTGAGTCTTTCTAGTGAGACAAAAAGTGATGGACTTGAGCAAAAAACAAAATGCTAAGCAATAACCATATAGTTGAAGCTTATTTGTAACACTGGCAATGTTTTTCTTTTCTCTGGACTCTTTGAACGGCTATACAGTTTAAACTTAAGAATGCTTATCAAAGAAGATGTTTTGGGTTCTAATGCATTTTATGAGTCCCTTTTAAATGTTTTCATTTAATATTTTACAACATGTAATAAGCTTGGTGGTTAAGGGCTGTGTTGGCACCATGATTACAGGAAACAAACCCATTAAAGCTGATTAGCTCTTGTTTGAGGGGAAGCCCATGTCCTTAGAAAGCTCTGATAACAATTTTGTTCAAAGTATTAAATGTCGGAGCTTATTAAGTCAAGTGAACAAACATCTTTTGCCTTATCACAGTTTGTGTAAGCAAGAAACCAACCACCCCCTGAGTAATGAACAACTTCCATCAAAGCGTGACAAACAGTTTTACCACCTCTTTATTATACATGCACATCAGAGAATTGACTGTGCTTAAATGGGCTGAGACCCTTGAAATGATAAGACTAACACACACCAAGCTAGATGTTCTTGTTTCCAAATGTTGAGTGGTTTCACCAATCGTTAAATATGTATAATCAGGTGGAAAGATCACAGAGCTATTTTTTAAATGAACATTTCAGAAATTTGTTTCTCTTTTAACCCAAATACTTTGGATAGAAAAACATTTTTCTTTGTACATTTCTGTCTTTTAATATATTCGAAAATAAGGATTACCATAATTTTTTCAGCATTAGGTTTTGTGAATAATAATTCAAGAGTTCAAGCACCGTGACAAAACAGACACGACATGTGTTCTGTTTGTCGCGGGTGTGTGGAGCCTGTGCAGCACTGTAACCTGCAGGGAAGATTCCTGGGAGCTGGACACCATGTGGGAAAGATATGGTCATTACTTCCAGCAGTCCCTCAGGTCCTGGAACAGGCCATATTATCGTGGAGCTGTGGGTCCGTATTAACACTGTTGGCAGGCGGTGCATGAACCAAGTTATCCCCATCAAGACACCAAAGGCAACATCTCAACCAAAAGTGTTAACATTTTTCAAACCCAAGGTGAGTGCTGTGATGGATTAGATGGGGGTGGGGAGAGACTGTGCTCTGTTTTAGTGGCTGAAAAAAAAAAAAGATGCTACAATAATTCAGTATCACAAGATGGTTGTGAAATATTTGCCAGGCCTACTGATTTTAAAGATCTAATAATCTCATTCTTGGTCTAAACGTTCAAAAAGGAGTTTTCTGACTAGGTTAAAAGTTGACTTATGGACTTCCCAGTGATTGTTAAAATATTTATTTATGTATATTCACATACTGTACTGTGTAGTAGAACAGACCGTGTCTCTGAACTGTCGGTGAAAACACCTGATTTCACCTTTTCACTGAAGCTCTCAAGTGAATCTCCTTTTCTCTGAAAACCTACAGTGAAGGACAACATGACTGTTTTATTCCAGTTTAGTTGAATTAAGAGACAAATCAGAAGAGACTTTCTTTAATTTGTGTTAATTCAGAATTAATCCACACAATAACTTCAATATACTGTACTGTATTGATCATGGCTTATGCTGTTAGAATGTTGATCACTTCTTCATATGATGAATCAAAGCATCACCTGTTATTATTCATATGAACAGTATACTGTATAAAATGTTTAAGAACAGAGTGAAAAGTCGTAGACAAAAGTTCTCGTTCTGTCTCCTGTCCTTTCTAAAAACAAATTCTCTGTTCTCATAACTTTCTTCCTCTGTTCTTAAAACAGTCTGCTTCTTGTTTTTGTAATTATTTCTAACTGACGTACTATTATTCTCTCCTATCCTGAGTGGCCCTCACGCGTTCCCCCTCTCTCATTTGGTGAAACAAACTAACGAGCGAGCTGAACGTAACTCTGGTCATACTCCCTTCTTAAGGGACACTTCCGGTCGGCTCGTCAGAGTCAAATGGAGTCTGGAGTGAGTCAACTATGAACTTTCTCTTTTTTGAAGCTGATAACTTCCAACCATGAGTAAAAGGGTCCGCATTTCTCACCTTACAGCCATCCTCTCACACCGATATGAATTTTAAAAAATATATATATATTTTTTTACTTTTTTACTTTTGCACTTCATCTATCTTAACACAGCTACATACTGTAATTATAAAAAACACATACAGTACATTAAAAAAAAATCTTACTTTGAGCTACAGCATGTCTCCGTTTGTTTGCATGTTAGCTCCTTGCACGTCTGAGCTCCCCAGCTTCGTGCTGCTCCAAGTGGTCCAAACTGTTTACAGGAAGGACTGTTAGCATATTAACTCCATACACTTGGAGCCAGAAAAAAAATTAATAACTTACTGGAAGCCGTTTTTCCGCGGTGTTCGTCCATCCAAAACAAACTGAGCCTCGTTAGATGATGTTAACCCCCGACATTAGTTGCACTCGTTAGCATGTTAGCCCATCCAAAAAGGTGTCGGCGCTCGCTATTTCTCCGCGTTAGCTCGGTGTCCCCCGACATCTTAGGCTGCCAAGCGGACATCGAGGCGAGCTACCGGACGCCGATGGCCTCTCCGCTGCCTGTCGGCTTGGTGTCCCCGACCGCGTTAGCTCCTCCATTAGCTGCGTGTTATCCCAGCCCATGAGCTGGTGGTGTCGGGCACAATGGGTGGGAGCGATCGGCGGAGCGATCGGTGGCTGCTGCTCTGGGCCTGAGACGTCCACAGAGTTTACAGAGCGTTTCCAGCTAATTTATCCGTATGAGGCAACCCTGATCGGACACACGGTCCTCCAAAGCCAGCTGCCGAGTGCTGAGACTGGAACTAAATGTAAAATGGCGGAACCTGCGGCATTTCCGGAAACCGCCGGAAGCTGCGCAAATATGATTAAAAATGATAATTTTTATAATTATTATTATTTATAAAGTCTTTAAAACAACCACAGCTGCAACAAAGTGCTGTACACATGAAACTAAGAACATTTAAACACACACCAAAAAAAATCCTATATATATATATATATA
>JBBPBX010073891.1:0-12500 GCA_038048925.1 Garcialebias charrua
GCACATGCTAAACTGTATCGTCCACGTTGAAATAAACTTCTAGTCTATTCTATATACCTGCTGAGAACAGGTGATCAGATTGCATCCAAGCTTAGCTCCGCACATAGCAGTGCAGAAGAAAGAACACGTGTCATGACTAAAACTGGACGCGTAATGGTATAGGAGAGGATTTGATGAGAGGAGCACTTTGTAATGATATCATCCCTGGTGTGAGTACCAAGTGAGCAGGAATACACTGTCCAGTTTGCTTCCCAATTACATAACTCTCAAGTGACTGGCTGCCGGTAATACAACCTTTAGAGAGCAGAGTGTACCGGAGACAGAGTGTATCATGATTGGCTCCCCAGCCATAGAGAATTGATTGACACAGGTAGAATCTGTGTTGCCATTTTCTCAATATGGTTGGGGTTTAATTGCGGACAGTCTTTGGCACGGAAGCGTGAGCCAATTTAGCAGGCGAGCAGCCTTCCAACGGACATATTCTGATTTGCATTAGGAATGTATACGATCTCGGAGGCCTATTGTGTTCACTTGTGCTCATCCACTGTATTTGTGCAATCATACGCTTGAATAAATGTGTAAGTCCACAGATGCAAGCCCACACACACTACCATTTACCATTCTTTGATGTTGTTTATCTGTATAAGCCATTTAAAAAAAAAACTTTCCTTTTAATGAGGCATTGAGTTGAAATGCATTTAAGGATGAAATATGGGGATGGAATAAATGTTATTGTGTTTTGCTGTTGGTCAGTGAGTGAAGCAACATTGAAACTAGGTCTGTACGATAAATTTTGCGGGGCGATTAATTGTCTCAGAAATTATTGCGGTAAACGATAATATTGTTTGAAATTTGACCATAATTAGTAATTACAGGTAGACCTCGACTTACGTACAAACTGCACCTTATACGTACAATATAAGTATTTTACCAAGCACGTAGCCTATCCTAACACAGTACCCTACATAATTATCAAAACACATTTGGGAGCCATAATGAAAGGAAAAAATAGTTAATAACCTACTGCTGGTGAAGCCTTCCTCCGTCCCTCCTCCGAATTCTCCATTGCGTTTACGTCGTAAAACCTCCGTACAGCTCGGTCCATCCTCCGTACGTATTTGTTTACAACGTAAAACCGCATTCACAGTACACACAGTAACAGTAAGTTGTATTATGTACAGTTTGTTTTTGTTTTTTGAATGTCCAGAGGACCAAACTTAGCTCTTTTAGAGAGTACAGGACAGCTGTAGCCTACGCAGCTAAGCTAAGCTACTGCCGGAAACTTGCGTAATTCGGCCTTTCAAAATAAAATTTTCAAAATAATTAAAAAAAAAATTTTTTATGGGAGGTGCGTCGTAACCGCAAAACGTCGCAACTCGAGGCTGTCATAAGTCAAGGACTACCTGTATTGTCAAATTTAAGAAGAAATGTTGGTTAATTTTTGTGTGTAGTACCTTTTTTGACCACTGTATGGCAGTATAAGACCGTTTGAACCGAAGGATGGATAGTGAGGGAGCGAGCAGCGTGTCTCTTTAAGAAAAATGAGAGGGTGGCCTCTTGACGTGACATGGGCGGTCGCTATTTCCTTTTTTTTTTCGGTTCTCAAAATGGCGGACGCTCGGTGTGGTTTGAGCACTTTAGCCTAGCATTTGTCACACAAAGCTTTTAATAAAAAATGAGTCAACAGGAATTCTGGAGCTTCGACAAGACAGAGATTTTTTCTCAGAGGTCGGCCTGTTAGCTTAGCTTGTAGCTCTCAGCTTTAGCTGCTTTTAACGATCCAAAAACGCAATTTTTGGATCGTTTAAACGGATTTTAAATAGAAACGCAAAAGGGATGGGGTCTGTGAAGAGCACCGGAGTTGAGCCTTTTGTCATCCAGTGTCTTCAGTAGAAAGAGAGAGACACAAAGAAATGATAAAACCGATAAATGAAAATGAGGTTGATAATTTTTATTTTATTTTTTATTCATTTTAAAATACAACACAAAACAATCTCACATTTGAGACTTTACAATATAAAATAAAATGAAGGGTAGCAGAATGAAGAAAATAATCTTATTATATCTGCCCCTTTTACAAAAAGTCGTTTCAAACAAAAAACAAACAAACCATATAACAAGTTACAGATTTGAAAAAGAGCAACTCATATAATTTTCAAACTAAAAAATAATACACAATATACTATTTCATATACATTTTTGCAATAATTTAGTTTTGACCATATTCTTAAAAATAATCATTGATTTAGCATTTTTAATTTCAGTTTCCAAATTATTCCACAATCCACTTCCTTTGATTGAGGTTGACCGACCCCTCAAATTGGTTCTATATTTTGGTTTCACAAAAATCTCTGTTCCCTTAAGATTATAACAGCTTTTACATTTTAACAAAATGTACAGTATTTGTATAACCAATGGTAGTTCATTTTTATGAGCTCTATACATAATTGACAGAATATTGTAATCCACCAAGTCATGGAACTTTAACTATTTCAATTGGTGAAATAATGTCAAAGTCAAAGTCAAAGTCAACTTTATTGTCAGAACTGCAATATGTACAGGACATACACAGGACCGAATTTGCGTTTCTCTCAGTCCCTCGGTGCAACAGTAACCATCTAAACACTAAACACTAAAACATTTAATAAACATAAGCATAAAATAGTAAAAGTGTAACACTGTCCTGAGTTTTTCATAATAGTATAAAAGTATGAATGTGCTTGAAGGGTGACAATAATGTTTTCTAGTGATTTCTGTTATAGCTCTTTTCTGTAGTACAAAAACAATTTCCGTAAATGTTTTACAAGCTTTACCCCAAACATCAATACAATAAATTATGTGTGGAACAATAGTTGTATTTTACAACAAGTACAAAGCTTTGTCATTTAACAGGTTCCTGACTCTATATAATACAGCAATTACTTTAGCTATTCTTGTCCTAACAGAATTTACGTGATGTTTCCACGTCAGTTTGTCGTCAATAATAACACCCAAAAACTTCACTTCACTCACAAGACAGATCTCTACACCATCAATCATAAGTGAAACATCAACAGTTTCCTTTTTTCCACTGAATATCATGTACAGTACTTAGTTTTTTTTTGTATTCTTACAATTTTTCAAGCGATTAATTGATTTATTGTTTATCGTGACAGGCCTAGTTGAAACTGGGATGAGGCAAACATTTGTGAAATTGAACATACAGAAAACTGTTAAACAGTAGAAGCAATAACTACTCCCAGACTGAGTCGCCGATGATGAAACATGAAATTCCCGTCAGGATGCTGACCCAGGCCGTGTAGCTCATCATTGAATCCCAGGTAGCGGTTCATTATTTGGGTCCAAAAATGGTTCTGGCTCTCATTCAGAAGCATGTCACATTTGATTAAGGTGTTCCCACAGGGAGGCCTGACCATGCATGACCAATTCTTGCTTTGGTTTCACCCAAGCACTGTTTTACATTATCATGTCAGTCAAAGAGAGTAATTAGGCCTGAGACGCCTGACAGCGTTTAAGACATGAGAAAACACGTCAAGGAGTGGAGTTGAAAGGAGAATGAGGAATGGACTTAGCAACTTCTCATGCTCTTTTAGGACAGAGCTGCAGGTTCTTCTGGAACAAGTCTTTTTGTTAAACCTCAGACACCTGTGTCGAAGTCATTGATCACACCTGCTTTACGAAGCCAATCGTGAAAAAGTTGGGATGTTGTGAAAAAAAAAATAAAACCAAAACAAAAAAAATAATTTGCAAATCTCATAAATTTGAATTTTATTTACCAAATTAAATGAAATTCAATTCATTTTGGTCACTTCAATGACCAACATTAACAGAATGATTGTTTAAACTAAGAACTTGTATCAATTAGTTGGAATTTTTTTTTTTTTGATGGCATCTTTAAAAAAGTTGGGACAAAGCAACAAACAGCTGTAAAGATAAGTGATATGAATAAGAAACATCTGGATGTATGGAGGACCGAATGTGACAAAATAAATGAAATAACTAAATACATAATAATGAAATGTATCATTTAGATATTAAATATACCATTAAATCATTAAATTCACAATTAAATTACTTATTTTCTGATATTTTTATTTTATTTTATTTTGTCACCATACGCTGGAGGATGTAACGTGACTAAATGAAATAAATAAATAAATAAATAAATCATGAAATAAGTAATTTAATTGTGTATTTAATAATTTAATTGTGCATTTAATAATTTTACGATGTATTTAATATTTAAATAATATATTTCATTATTATGTATTTATTTTTTCATGTTGTCACTTTCGGTCCTCCATACTGGAGGAGCATTTTGCAACTAATTAGGATCAGTAAGACGACTTGTTAAGAAAGAGCATTTTAAGAGGCTGACACTCTCAGAAGTAAAGATGGGCAGAGGTTCACCAGTCTGCATGAAGTTGTGTGTAAAAATAGTGGAACATTGAAGAGACTGAACATCCCATCGTCTACGGTTCATAATATGATCAAAAGATTTCAAGAATCTGTAGACGTCTCCGAGCTCGAAGTACAAGGCTGAAAGTCAGTATTGGATGATCTTTGGGCCCTCAGGGGCCACAGGTCTGATTCCGCTCTGGATTCAGGAACACTTTGACAAACCATTGTCTGTAAACACAGTTACACAGATGCTGAACACCATCCAGACACGACGTTGTCTTCTACAGAACAAATCTATACAAACGGTTCTGTGGTAAGACAAATAGTTTGAAAGTTGCTGTTTTCACAACCATGGATGCCACATCTTATGTTCTGAAGAGGAGAAGGTCCATCCAAGCCTGTTGCCAGTAGGGCTGTGTAATAATATTGATTTTGAGATATATAGAGATTTTTTCTTTCCTAGAAAAAATTGATATTCATCCGCAAGTATCGTAACATCCAACTGTCACCCTGCTCACTCACTGCTTGCTCTGCCGGGAGAGTGATTAGGTCATCCAGCCACTAAACGATTCAGAGCAGGGCACTTTATTTACTTTACAAATGCATGTAAGCTACAGTTTTTTACTGATTCAATTAAAAGAAACATGTTTTCTCATAACTTCATTTTGTCCAGCTGTCTACTTTAAGTCTGTGTCCATGTCCAGCCAGAGCCAGGTATTGAGTAGTTGGTGCTTTTAATCAGTTTTCAGTTAAATTAATTCAATCCAAGTCTATAACAGTCACAACATGTCACCAAAATCACTCTGTCCCTCTAAAATCTTTCAGAAAATCGCAAACGTGTATTGAATTGTATAGTTTGCTGAATATCGCAATATATATCGTATCGTGAGCAGAATATTGTGTATCGTATTGTATCGTGAGATTCTTGTATCACTACAGCCCTAGTTGCCAGCCCACAGCTCAAAGTTTAAAAGCCTGCCTCTTTGATGGTATGGGGGTGCATTAATGCCTATAGCATGGTAAACTTACACATGTGGAAAGTTACCATCAATGTAAGAAAGTATTTACAGGTTTAGAACATGTGCTCGTACGCCGAAACAGGTGGCGCAGTGGTAAAGCTGCTGCCTCTCAGCAAGATGGCCGCCGAATCAAATCCTGACCGGGGGAGCCATTCTGGGTGGAGTTTGCATGTTCTCTCAGTGCATTTGTGGGTTTCCTCCGGGTACTCCGGTTTCAAGGATTCAATGTTCTTTATCGTCATTCACGTCACACGTGGTACATGAGGTGGAACGAAACTAAGTGCACAGGGTCCCAGTTAGTTACAGCCAACAAAAATACAAATTGTAAAGAAAAACAGTGATAAGATCCAAGACATGGACTAAGAAATACACTAAGCACTAATAGTACAAAACAATGCGCCAAACAGCAGCAGCACGAACATGAGTCTGTGTGAGCCGATGAGGACGAATGGACACAGCAACAGGAAATAAATCAGAATATAATTAATTAATTATAATTAATTTAACAGTTTTAATCGTCCAAAATCCTGTTTTTGGATCGTTATTGCTAAGCTGAGAAGCTAATTAATCATTATAAATTATAATAAATAAATAAATTCCTCCCGCAGACCAAAAACATGCATATTAGACTGATTTGTGACTCTGAATTGTCTCTAGGTGTGAGAGAGAGTGAATAATTGTTTGTCTAGTTTGTCTCTGTGATGGACTGGAGACCAGTCCAGGGTGTCCCCCACCTGTTGCACAGTGACTGCTGGTTATGGACACCAGTGACCCCCGTGACCCGAAAAGGAAGAAGCGGGTAAAGATAATGGATGGATAGAAAATTAAACTGAATTTTGCTAAGAAGACTGAACAACTAGAAATTTAAATCAGGCAAGAACGAGACAACAATCTCCATCAGCTGGTTGTCTCAGTTCCTACACTCCTCCAGTCTGTTGTTAAATAAAGAGAAGATGCTTCTCGCTGATAAACACGTCCCTGTCCCAACTTTTCTTAGTGTTTTTGTTGCCATACAAATCCAAAATTACCCTTTTTTTCCCCATAAAATATTTCTTAGTTGCGAAATTTCAGTTTCATTGTGAAATAAATGTTTACGAGATTTGCAAATCGTTTTTTGAAAACTTTTTTTTAATGATATTTGACATTGACTTCTGTATTGTGGTGGTGCAATTACTCATTCCTGAAAAAAATGTCTGAATCATAAGAAACAAGGAAACTCACACGTTGTTTGTGAGTCAGTGNTCATATTCATATAGAATTCCTTTCATCCATTAGATGAGTGAGTGACCATATTTGCTTCTCCATCCATGTTTCCATGAACACAGACTTCCTTCTATGTAGAACAACTCTGTTGTTCCAAAAAGGAACATTATGAGGAATGAAGTTATGTTTGTAAGCTATTTTCCAGTTTAATAACACCTGTTGGTGAAAAGCAGATAATTTAACAGGTAATTTAGGAATGTCAAAGTCACATCTTAACAGGAAGTCAATACCTCCAACTTTACTAAAAAAACAAAGTGGGGACAGCAAACCAAACACAGCTGTTAACATCTGTATGCAACATTTTGATTATGCTTAAAAACTTCTCACCAAAGCCAAAATGTTTGAATCTTTCAAAAATGAAAGGATGCCCCACCAAATCAAAAGCCAACTGTCACCCTGCTCACTCACTGCTTGCTCTGCCGGGAGAGTGATTAGGTCATCCAGCCACTAAACGATTCAGAGCAGGGCACTTTATTTACTTTACAAATGCATGTAAGCTACAGTTTTTTACTGATTCAATTAAAAGAAACATGTTTTCTCATAACTTCATTTTGTCCAGCTGTCTACTTTAAGTCTGTGTCCATGTCCAGCCAGAGCCAGGTATTGAGTAGTTGGTGCTTTTAATCAGTTTTCAGTTAAATTAATTCAATCCAAGTCTATAACAGTCACAAAATGTCACCAAAATCACTCTGTCCCTCTAAAATCTTTCAGAAAATCGCAAACGTGTATTGAATTGTATAGTTTGATGAATATCGCAATATATATCGTATCGTGAGCAGAATATTGTGTATCGTATTGTATCGTGAGATTCTTGTATCACTACAGCCCTAGTTGCCAGCCCACAGCTCAAAGTTTAAAAGCCTGCCTCTTTGATGGTATGGGGGTGAATTAATGCCTATAGCATGGTAAACTTACACATGTGGAAAGTTACCATCAATGTAAGAAAGTATTTACAGGTTTAGAACATGTGCTCGTACGCCGAAACAGGTGGCGCAGTGGTAAAGCTGCTGCCTCTCAGCAAGATGGCCGCCGAATCAAATCCTGACCGGGGGAGCCATTCTGGGTGGAGTTTGCATGTTCTCTCAGTGCATTTGTGGGTTTCCTCCGGGTACTCCGGTTTCAAGGATTCAATGTTCTTTATCGTCATTCACGTCACACGTGGTACATGAGGTGGAACGAAACTAAGTGCACAGGGTCCCAGTTAGTTACAGCCAACAAAAATACAAATTGTAAAGAAAAACAGTGATAAGATCCAAGACATGGACTAAGAAATACACTAAGCACTAATAGTACAAAACAATGCGCCAAACAGCAGCAGCACGAACATGAGTCTGTGTGAGCCGATGAGGACGAATGGACACAGCAACAGGAAATAAATCAGAATATAATTAATTAATTATAATTAATTTAACAGTTTTAATCGTCCAAAATCCTGTTTTTGGATCGTTATTGCTAAGCTGAGAAGCTAATTAATCATTATAAATTATAATAAATAAATAAATTCCTCCCGCAGACCAAAAACATGCATATTAGACTGATTTGTGACTCTGAATTGTCTCTAGGTGTGAGAGAGAGTGAATAATTGTTTGTCTAGTTTGTCTCTGTGATGGACTGGAGACCAGTCCAGGGTGTCCCCCACCTGTTGCACAGTGACTGCTGGTTATGGACACCAGTGACCCCCGTGACCCGAAAAGGAAGAAGCGGGTAAAGATAATGGATGGATAGAAAATTAAACTGAATTTTGCTAAGAAGACTGAACAACTAGAAATTTAAATCAGGCAAGAACGAGACAACAATCTCCATCAGCTGGTTGTCTCAGTTCCTACACTCCTCCAGTCTGTTGTTAAATAAAGAGAAGATGCTTCTCGCTGATAAACACGTCCCTGTCCCAACTTTTCTTAGTGTTTTTGTTGCCATACAAATCCAAAATTACCCTTTTTTTCCCCATAAAATATTTCTTAGTTGCGAAATTTCAGTTTCATTGTGAAATAAATGTTTACGAGATTTGCAAATCGTTTTTTGAAAACTTTTTTTTAATGATATTTGACATTGACTTCTGTATTGTGGTGGTGCAATTACTCATTCCTGAAAAAAATGTCTGAATCATAAGAAACAAGGAAACTCACACGTTGTTTGTGAGTCAGTGGTGGAATTTCTCTGTGTCCCCCAACAGAATATGACAAATGAAGACTTTCCCTTAATGCAGCCAGCTCTGATTAACAAAACAAAACAATGCCACGAGTATACACTTATGTAAATCTTGTATTTTTGCAGTTGACATGTGAGTAATACTCAAACAGCGCCGCTGAACTTTGAGTGTAAAACGTTGGCCGTGGCGCAGGTCCATAGCTCACATCTTTCTTCGATCCGTCGTTTCGGTGTTGTTGTGACACCGCGGCAAAGCCGCTAAGTAGAAGATGGATTAGGGTGGTTGAGTATTCGGATAATGGCTTGTCATAATGGAGAAGTCCATGCAAGAAGGGCCTGGAATAGAAGAGGCGCTACTTAGCATAAATAATTCAACGTTATGTATCAGAGAAGGAAAAATGACGAGCTCAGCAAATCAATGTTGGAGCAGATAAGCCATAAAAGAGCGGGGCATGCCCATTACTGCTGGACTCAGAGTGCTCAGTAAATTAAAACTATCTGGACTCTGTCTCCTCGCGTCAAATAAAGATGGAGAGACAAACAAACAAAGCTTCACTGATAAATTACAGGCTTATTTCACAGCAGTAAGTCACGACTGTTTAAACCCCTGACCAACCATGAACTCTCATATCTCGTGCACGTCAAGTCGGGGAAAGGACGGCATTAGCCGAGTTGTTTCTGGATCCATCATTTTAGAGCCATGGTCTGCAACCTTTACAATCAAAAGAGCCATTTTACGCCTTTGTTCACTAAATTAAAAGTGTTCAGAGCTGCAACATGCTACAACTGTGGTTATCAATTGGTGGCCCATGGGCCACTTTAGGTTTGTTGGAAGGGGCTTTTGTGGCCACTAGGGGTGACATTATGAAAATAAAATAACTAATAATTTCTATTTTTACAATTTAAGACAAAAGAAAAAAAAAAAGATAATTTTAAAGAGAGGGTTTAATTAATAAAAACTATGAACTATACAAATCTAAGCAAGAAAGTTCATGCGCAATAATCCAGGTACCAAATCCAATAGATCTCAGTCGGGTCATCTGGATCGTTTTTTATAGAAACGTTGTCCAGATGACCCGACTGAGAATTATTGGATATACAAATCTAGGTATTTTTGTTGTAATTGTGGGGAAATGAATTAAGTATAGAAATAAAGCATAAAGTTAAAGTTTTACTCCTTGTACCGTATTTTCTGGACTATACTTCGCAGCTCTTTATCATTTTTTCATGGCCTGCGACCTATAGTCAGGTGCGACCTATATATGGCTTTTTATAAAATAAGCTGATTTGTAATCATTTATTAACAAAAATTAAACTGAGACACACTCTTACAATAATGTCAGCTAACAAATATATTTTTTTAGGTGTTTATCCTGCTAAAATTATTCATTTATTAAAGAAAAGTTCAGCTCAGACACATATTTGCTATAATTTTTATCAAACAATTAATTGTTTTTAAGTGTTAATCTTCTTAAAAGCCTTGCTGTGCGCTCCTGTGGAAGAGACATTTGCAGCAGAGCTAAACACGGTCCACATTTTGACGTAGGTGCGACCTATACTCGGGTGCGACCTATAGTCCGAAAAATACGGTACTTGTTCCAATATCCACATATTTGCAAATGAAACAACGTAAAAACGGCTAAAACTAGTAGTTTTTTATTTTTGTATAACAACCAATTCAGTTTTGGTCAAAGCTTGCAAGAGCCGCTGCAGAGGGACCAAAGAGCCGCATGTGGCTCCAGAGCCGTAGGTTGCAGACCCCTGGTTTAGAGCAAGTGAACGAATCAAGAAGACACTAATTGCACGCTGCTTAGCATATCCATTTCCACAGCTGGATGTGCAGAAGGAAAGTGCCTCTCAGAAGGGCACCAGATTAGCCATGCAGTTGGCCGCGGCTGCGCCCCGGTTCCGTAATGTTGACCCAATTACCCGGGGGTTGCGGTGGAGTATGCGAGGCTCTGTCTGTCTGAGTGCTCAGATGACAACAAGTGGAGCCCTCGCGCGCCGCGACCTCCCATCAGCCACCTGGCCCTCAGATCCGCAGCAGCCATCAGATCTCAGCCACCGTGAGGAACTTGGCTTTTTGTGACCAAAAAACAAAACAACACGCCTAATTGTTTATTTACTCCGAGCTCTGCGAGTCGGAAGCATCGACTGAAGCCCGACGCTTCCAGCTGAGGCCGGTAATGAATAAAGATTAAAGGGTAGAAGCTGTTTGGACCCGTTGTTAGCGGGCTAAGATTTGCAGGCAGGGGGACAGCGTGTGCCAGCGCTTCACTTTATCTTGCAACAAAATGGGTTCCTTCTCCCCCGCTGGACCGACTGTTTCTCATAACTCAAAGCCCACTTCCTGTGTGCACTGTTGTTGTTTGCTGTTGACTTCCTGTGTGCCAACATGTTTGGCTAATACAGAGCTAGCACACAATAGCAGTAGGCGGTTTGGATGAGAGGCCTCTGCCTGTTAACAAGGCTGACTGATAAGCAGTGACTCATTAACAAGCCGAGGTACACAGAGCCCGGGGGAATTACCGCCTAGCCACTGTGACATTAATAAGAGGCTAAGCTACTTTTCCCATTTGGCTCCAGCAGCATAGGACTAAACTACTGATTCTGCTTCTGTTTAGTGGCTGCAGTGCTCCTCCATTTGTTTCAGACACTGGTTACCTGCTCTGACTGGAGCGTGGGCCAATCTGTTCTGTCAGAGCAGGTTAAGGTAACGACGTCTTCTGTTTCACTGGAAACTGCGACTCCCCTCGTTAGTTTTATCCTGGTTTGTTCACAAACGTATTGGGAGAAGTCCAATTATTTTGAATTTATGCTTACCGTATTTTCCAGGCTATAAGTCGCAGTTTTTCTTAAAACTAATTATCATGTCCTGCGACTTATGGGGCGAAGCGACATATTTATGCATTTTTCCCCATATTTTTAGACCAATTTTTGGCTGAGATATGACCGTTTCCATTCATTCTGACGAAAAAAATGGAGCAGTACCACTTTCGGCCGCTAGGGTCCACCGACCGTTCCCAGCTCATGTGTCCGAAAAAAGCCTCCTCTGCTCGGACTCACTCTGTCGCAGCCCGGCCTCCTGAACTCTGGAGGTAGGTCTGAACTAGTGTTTGTTAGCAAAATAGCTCATGAACCACACAACAGATTTTGATGAAACTTACAGAAAGTAATCACTGGATGGATATTTATAAACTATTAGCTGTAGGAGATGTTTGAGCTAAAATTCGATTTATTTATAATTTATTTTCACGACCGTTTGGAAGACGTCAAAGCGAAACAATTTAAATCCAGCAGATTTGACCATTACGTGAATTTATTAAGGAACGGTTAAGCTCAGGAACACTTTTGCTATAATGTCAGCTAACAAATATATATTTTTAAGTGTTTATCTTGCTAAATTTTAAAGAAATGAAGCGTATCCGCTCGCTGCGCGTGCACATGGCGAAACTACTTTTTTAAATCCAGCTGATTTGACCATTTCGTGAATTTATTAAGGAAAGGTTAAGCTCAGACACATCTTTGCTATAATTTTCAGCAAACAAATAATTGTTTTTACCGTGTTAATCTGGTAAAGTCCTTCCGTGCCCGCTCACTCCTGTGGCCGCCATATGCAGCAGGGCGGTGACGCGTAACATAGGCGACGCGTCAGCGGTGACGCATAAA
>JBBPBX010073892.1:0-14511 GCA_038048925.1 Garcialebias charrua
TGACCTCAAAAATTAGATTACTGGACGATATTAGAAATAATGATGCTTGTGATCCTCACTTTCTCTGTCACTGGGTTAAAATGGTATCACTCTAACAAAAATAAAATGAAATGTACATTCAAAAACGCTCAATACAAAAACAAAAGTAAATGTAGCAACAACAAAAAATAGTGTGTGTGTATATATATGGCAATCAGATTTTACCTGTGCAACTTGAAGGGATAGTTTATATTTTTTCAAGTGGGATTCTGTGAATAGGTTGTAAACAATTAATAACTCACCTGTTGTAGATAGCCTTTTGAACAGCCTCAAATTGAATAAATTGATATAAATTCTGACTGGACGGTTGTGCTAACAGCTAGTCAGAGCAAGACTAAGACAAAAGTGGATTTCTGCTGTTTTAAAACAATTCCAATGTTTAAGAACAATGGCTCTCATTCACGAACCGTTCGTACGCACAGATTTGTTCTTAAACTGTGCGTACGAGTGATTTAGGATCATTTGTGGCATTCAACAATGTTTTCGTATCCTAAGATTATTTTCAGATACGAACAAAATTTACGAGTGGTCCGGACCTGTCGTATAATTTAGGAGCGTCAGTCTGCTGTCATCCAGACGGAATTTCTCCACTAATAACTTCATATTTCGTTATTTAGAAAATATTTTGGGTTTAGAAAAATCACGCACCATAATTATTCTTGACAATAGGTTATTCTGTTTGAATTAGAATTATAATTTTAAGTTTAATTTGTCTGGTGTGTCGCGCAGGCTTCAGTGAGTCGTGCGCTCCCCTTGGTCATCAAAGCCCTCCTCATATTAACACCCAGGTACATAAAATTCCCATACACCGCCGCAGAACAAGTACGAATTAAGACTGATTTTCATGCTATTGCTGGACTGCTGTGCCAAACACCATCGGAGCAATAGATTATTATATCTGATTCGAAATATAACCTGCAGAATGTGGTTGCGCGATGACCAGGAGGAGCGCGCATGACTCATTTGTGCTGCAAAACATGTTGGCACGCGCGCAGCATGGCATTTATTTTCCATCCATCTCAGTAACGCAGACTTTTCCTTGATCTCCTCCTGTCCGTGCTGCGGCGAGACGTTTCTTTGAAGCCATTTTCAGATCAAACCATTCATTCTTGATTTCTGATACTGTACGACCCACGGGAGACAACATGCATTATATTAATATGAAGTTAACTGTAGTTTCGAGACATTTTAAAATGCTTCTGTTCAAAAACACATCCGACACTTGCGGGGGGGTGGGGGGTAGCGGTGCGCCACGCTCTTCTGAATAAGTGAAACTACACAGTTGTTTACACTAAAATTAAAAATATTTGACCATCCGACACCTGCGGGGGGGGGGGGGGTAGCCACAGCGCGACTGAGAGCAGATCTCCGAACGCGTGAAGTTCCTCCTTTTACTTCTTGAGTTTGAATGAATGGACACTTCCTGCTGTCAAAAGGCAGGAAACGTGGCCTTATATGGTGTTTTGAGGGGTGGGAATTATGTAAATGACCTCTCCGCGAGCACGCGCAGGTTGATAGAACAGGTGGGATTCATTAAATTTACGCAGCCATTTACACACTTTTCTTGAGGATAGAAGACTTTGTTGAATCTGACGTGGCATGTTCGTACGAACGCTTCGTACGAACAAAAGTAGGAGAAATTTAGGATAAAAATACGAACATTTTCGTGAATGAGGGCCAATGTCTTGTGAATCCTTACTCCACTGTCAGATTCATATTATAGGGTTTATTCTTTCAAAAATATTATGATGTCTGCTGAAAGTTTCAGCATGGCTACAGATAGTTGCTGCAGCCATTCTTTGCTTTAACACCTTTATCACTGTATATAAATGATTTGATAAAATGTAAAGTGTTTCAAAATGTAACTCACATCAAATACGTTTTTTTGTCCTGCACATTTAATGCAGAAACCCAAGGTTTGTTTTTTTCCAACAAGAAAAAATATACCAGTGGAAAAATGCACGTAAGTGCACATGCACACAAAATCACTGAACAAGCATTAACAATAGTTCACTAGCAAGGACCACGCCACAAGATATAAGTTTAAAGATTTATTGATTGAAGTAAAAAAGGGGGAGGAGGGGAAGGGTGAGGGCAGGGGTAAGGGAAGGGGTGAGTGGTAGGCAGGAGAGAAGGGATGAAGGGATGAAGGGGTGAAGAGATGAATGAGGTGGGTGAGATCCGCCGAGGAGGATGCTGATGGGCTTAGGAAGTGAAGACTCGAGTGGGGATATGTCTTCGGGAAGCTGATCATCTTAACGTTTCCCGGCCCGCGTATGATCCCCCGGCGATACCTGTAACATTAAGAAACAAGAAAGGGGTTAATTCGACACATAAGGGCAAATACGATGAAGGGTAAGGGTGGGTGGGATTGACGAAACGCAACAGACAGAACTGCTCGCAAGCGAGGAATATATAGGCTACTTGGATAATTGAAGGTGTGGTTTGAGGCGTGGTCCTGCTCCTGAACCTAAGTTAACACGTTAACTCCATTTCACTAGCAAGGACCACGCCACAAGATATAAGTTTAAAGATTTATTGATTGAAGTAAAAAGGGGGGGAGGAGGGGAAGGGTGAGGGCAGGGGTAAGGGAAGGGGTGAGTGGTAGGCAGGAGAGAAGGGATGAAGGGATGAAGGGGTGAAGAGATGAATGAGGTGGGTGAGATCCGCCGAGGAGGATGCTGATGGGCTTAGGAAGTGAAGACTCGAGTGGGGATATGTCTTCGGGAAGCTGATCATCTTAACGTTTCCCGGCCCGCGTATGATCCCCAAAAGAGTCTGGTAAATTGGACTGAACTAAGGAGAGAGTGGGCTTGAAACAAGTCGTTAACGGATATTTTGAATATATGAACGATAGGCTAGTGAAGACCAGCTACCTAGGAACTGAATGGTTTGATCCGAGATACCTTGACTAGAAGTGGATGAGGCTGCGCCGATGCGGAACGATGGGTTGAGTAGTGATATAGGCTGATGAATACCAGCTACCTATGATCTGAATGGTTTGATCCGAGATACCTTGACTAGAAGCGGATGAGGTTGCGCTGATGCGGAACGAATGGGTTGAGTAGCAATATGCCTGATTTTAACGGGACTTAGCGAAGATGACGGGAGAACCAAAGAGAATTGCTGGATTTCCTTACTCTGAAATGAAGAGTTGATCGTGAGGAGAAGCATTAGCTGCATGTCGGGACTGAACGTACTTATAAATAATTTCGTATGGGCTAGGGAAAGAATTAAGAAGTTTTTGATTGATTGATTGATTGCTTCTTCGCAGAGTGAAATTCAGTGTGTAGTGACTGTGACAGGAAATGTCAGACAGGCAAGGGCAAAAGAGGTTGGAGCGAAGTCGAAACACGGAGGAAGCCAAAAAGGCTAAGAGGAACATGGTTTCTACAGTTCGGTCTATGAAATTTGAAAAGAATAACCTGAACGCAGAGTGTTCATACATCTACTAAGGAGATTGGATGTTAGAGGGAGATGCTGAGTGATGCAGTTCAAATCTTGCTTTTACATCCTTTAATGAGCATGTTAACGTGACAATGTGAAATGGAGGGGCAGGTTATGCCTTCTGAGATCCTGAAGAAGAAGTTTATGCCAAGTTGAGCATGTTAACGTGACAATGTGAAATGGAGGGGCAGTTGAAGCCTGCCGAGATCCTGAAGAAGAAGTTTATGCCGAGTTGAGCATGTTAACGTGACAATGTGAAATGGAGGGGCAGTTGAAGCCTGCCGAGATCCTGAAGAAGAAGTTCATGCCAGCTAGGTGGGACCGGACGGTGGAAGTACGAATGTTGAGGGCTAAGAGGGAGTAAGTAATGAAGAGGCAGATGGAAGTTGCATCGAAAGACTGAAAGGGGAGGATGTAGGCTGCGTGAAAAGATTTAAATCGATTCCTGTCTGTCAGGTAGACTAAAAGGGTGTGAGGGGCTAATTTGCGGAGAATTAGGTCTTGAGAAGAGAGGTGAAGATCTGATAACTGAGGATGTAGTTGAATTGGTTGAGGAATAGGGAGGAACCGGCGCAGGATGCGACTCTAAATGTTTCTACGACTGGCACGATACCAGAATAGATTAGGATAGACCTTTTTGCCCTTTCGTGGCCCCAAAAGAGCAGAGATGACGATGGGACAGAGTCCGAAAAGTACGGAAGAAGGACTGCACGAGACGCACAGGAAGGAGTCGAATTCGGGCGGCCACACGTCGACGAACCACCCACCGCCGCAGTAGCTGCCGAAACGACGGAAGGAGCCGCATCGGTGAAAAGCAGAATGACCTCGGGGAAAGTAAGAAAAACGTTAAAGAAGAAAGAAAGGTTGTACCAGGATGAGAGAAAATGGCGCCACAGGCGCAGTTCCATATTGCATAAGTGGTCGACGACGAGAGAACCGCGAAGAGAAAAGACGCCAGCTAATTTAGAAAAGAGATGGGATAGAAAGGATCAACCCTGCGGAATGATACGGACGGCGTAGAACAGACGCCCGAGAAGAGAAAGCAGCCACAGCGCGGAAAACTGGTCAGACAGATTCAAGGCAACGCAATTAAATGCCAGACGAAATGAGCAGAAAACTGGCAGCACATTGATACAGCTGCGGCAGACGGGAGAGCACCGAGACGACGATGATGATGATGACGGTCAGCACCGTGCAACAGCTGTGGCAGCAGTAAGCACAGCGAAGATGAGAACAGAGAAGAAGGATGATGCACAGCACCTTGCAACAGCCGAGGCGGCGCGAAAGAGTAACGAAGATGACGAACGGACGAGGGGCCGCAGGGAAGGGAGGGATGATGGGACGAAGGGAGGAGGGACGAGGGGCTGCAGGGAAGGGGGGATGAAGGGACGAAGGGAGGAGGGAAGAAAGAACGAGGGACGAAGGAGGGGAATAGGGGTGAAAGGAAAGGTGCGAACGGAGGTCGCCAAAGGAGAGTGCAGAAGGGCATACGATACGAAAACCCTAGCACGGGGAGCCATCGAGAAAGGAGGCACGGGAAGAGCGGAACAAGTAGAGCAGCAGGGGAAGCTCCGATAAAGAGGGTGCGGGCACAGATGACGAACGGACGAGGGACGAAGGGCTGCAGGGAAGGGGGGGATGAAGGGACGAAGGGAAGAGGGAAGGAAGTACGAGGGGGATGAAGGAGGGGAACAGGGGCGAACGGAGGTCGCCAAAGGAGAGTGCAGAAGGGCAAGCGATACGGAGACCCCAGCACGGGGAGCTAACGAGAAAGGAGGCTCGGGAAGAGCGCAACAGGTAGAGCAGCAGGGGAAGCCTCGACAAAGAGGTCGCGGGCACAGGCGGTAACGCGATCGGGCCCCCACCGGGAGGGAGCTGATGCCATGACAGAAGGCCAGCGGACGGACGGAGCAGGCGTCGGAGGGTAAGCCGTGAGCGGTTGAAAAGAAGCTGAAACCAGAATGAAACAAATGGAAGAAGGGAGTGTCGTGGCGGGATGGGCGGCGATCATGTGAAGCCAGCGAAGGCAGGGACCGAGAGACAAAGGAAAAAGCTGAGAAAGGCCAGATAGAGAGGAAGCGGGTACAGGCTGCAACGCGACCTGGCACCCACTGGGGTGAGCAGTCGGCATGACAGAAGGGCCAGCGGTCGCCAGGAGCAGACGACTGAGCTCAGGGCTCGAGAGGTTGAAAAGGAGCTGACACCAGATCGAAATGAATGAAAGAAGGGAGTGTCGTGGTGGGATGGGCGGCGATTATGTGAAGCCAGCGAAGGCTGCGACAGAGATAACGGAAAAAGCTGAGAAAGTACTGATAAGAGGATGAGGGTACAGGCTGTAACGTGACCTGGCTCCCACTGGGGGGAGCTGATGACAAGACAAAAGGACCTGCGGTCGCCTGGAGCAGCAGTCCGAGCAGAAGCCGTGAGCGGTTTAAAAGAAGCTGAAACCAGATTGAAATGAATGGAAGAAGTGAGTGTAGATGTGGGATGGGTGGCAATGTTGGGAAGCCAGCGGAGGCTGGGACCGAGATACAGTGGAAAAAACTGAAAAAGGTCTGAGGAAGTGGCTGCGGGTACAGGCGTAACGGGACCTGGCTCCCACAGGGGGGAGCCGCCGACATGACAAAAGGACCTGCAAACGCCCGGAGCAACTGTCTGAGCAGAAGCCGTGAGCGGCGTAAAAGAAGCTGAAACCAGATTGAAATGAAAGGAAGAAGGGAGTTTGATGGAGGGATGGGCGGTGACATTGTGAAGCCCGCGAAGGCTGGGACTGAAAGAAAAAGCTGGGGAAGTACAGACGGTGCCAGTGAACTAGTTACAACCACTCCTGTCAGCACTTCGATGGTAGAGCCAAGAAAGCTTAAGTACAAATGGAAAGCCTATTGAAATAAGTCTAATAGAATAATTCAACTGGTGACCGACTGTAAATAAAGTGCAGGGAAATACTCACCTGGGCACTGGAGACATCGAAACGGTAGCCACCTGAACAGTTAGATACTTTTACTATTAAAGTCTATAATCCATCCAATCATATGAGCTAAAACACAAGGGAATTGGACTGTCTGTAAGAAAGCCATCTACTGCAACCATAAAGAGGTGGCGGGTACGGGCTGTAATGCGACCTGGCTCCCACAGGGGGGAGCTGTCGCCACAACGAAAATTCTGCGGTGGATGACGGAATGACGTCACGGGAGACGTAGGAAGCGGAGGCGGAAGCCGGAACACAAGACGTGGCCGCGGGTAGTCCAGATGACGGCGAAGTTGTTGACTCCGGAGGACGAAAAGAGATGAAAGAGTCTGAAGATAATGTCCGAACGGCTGAAAGGGACACCATTTAATCGGAGAGAGCACGTAAGGCTGGCGACGGTCCAGGGCTTGAGAAGCTTTCGTGCTGGATGACGCAGGAAGCGGAACGCTGAGAAGCGGACGTACTGAGAGCCGGGGACCGAGGGAACGAGCATGTAGACTGACGCTACGAACTGGTCGACGACCGGAATAGATGCGGGTGGCAGAATGACCTTGGATGGGTGAGAAACTGGAGATGAAACAGCGTGAGACCGAATATGAGGACTGAAATACTTATCAGAGTTGGATGGAGCATGGAGCCCGACTGGTAACAGAAGGAGGGGACCCGTCGACGGTGGATGGAACGTCAAAGAGATCCTCCGAACCAGAGAGGTGGAGGTTGAACGCTGAAGCTCCGTCCATGGTGAGTAGAAGCGCTGATTGACGAAACGCAACAGACAGAACTGCTCGCAAGCGAGGAATATATAGGCTACTTGGATAATTGAAGGTGTGGTTTGAGGCGTGGTCCTGCTCCTGAACCTAAGTTAACACGTTAACTCCATTTAAACAATGACAAAAAGAACTTTGGATTCATGTGGATTTATCTATGTATGTAGAGTTTACATAAGCCATTTTTACAATTTAAAATAGGGGTTGTTTTAGGATGACAGCAACCTAATTTAAGCTCAGTCATGCAGACCAGCAGTTGGATTATCAGTTTCTTTAAAAGTAAACAGTTTGCCTCTAAACTGAGGCCATTCAAAAGTCTATCGACAACAAATAAAAGAATACCTAAACTTATTTTCTAAATACAAAGTATGTTAACCATCAGTAATCATAAACCTTTTTTTTTTTTAAAGATTGGTGTCCTTTTTGGGGTGCACATATGTGGTTATATTCTTGTCAAATTAAGAGGGTTGTGTTCTCTGTGTGGTTTTGTTCTGCTTCACTGAGAAAAACAGATTTTTTTTTATCTATATACAGTAATGGTCTCACATTTGATCTGTGTGCCACTCTACAGTATAAAAGGGTGGGTGGAGGATTATGGTAGCAGTGCAGCATTTTGGCATTGTTAACAGTCCAACCGTAAGCCATCTCATTGCATCTCTCAAATGAACACAGCAGCTGTAGTGCTTTTGGCGGCTCAGAGCTTCCTTTCATTTTAGCAAAAATTGTAGCCCTGCATTTTGCATTATTGATGATTTGTGCTACCAAAACTATGGTTGTCATTTTGTGTTTCGCTCTAACCATGTCAGCAAAAATCCTGTTCAACACCTCTCGCTGAGTGAACCCCACATGGGCAAAGGGTTTATTTTCACTGATGTTAGCCACCTTATTCTCCCCAGGCCGTGGGAGGGCTTACTGTAAGTTGTTTGCAGTTCCCTCATTTCCTCCCCACTTCATTGGCTGGCTGTGGTTCTTTTGAACGTTGCCCAGCCGAGGCTTTGAACTTTTCTGACTTTGAATCTGCCCCAAATCTAGAAGGAGGACAACCCAATCCCAAGCTCTAGTTAACTCACCAGTGGCAGTTGTGGCTGTGGCTAATTTAAATCTTCGTCTCACACAGAGTAATTCTAAATGTGTGTGTCTGTGTCTTCTACTCCTCTTTCTTTTCTTGCTTATTAAAAAGTCCCTGAAACGTTTTGAATCGAGGTTTTGTAGCAGCAGTTCTCTGCAATCCCTTTGTAAGCGTTTCAGCTTTTTTTTTTTTTTTTACCGCGTATCAATAAATAATTGTTTTCAGTTGCCTTTTTGACCTCTGACTCACTCTGTTTAATCTTTGACTCTGTCATTACGCACCACATTCGATCCTCTTTGTTTGCTGAGCACCCTTGCAGCTGCACTGTCACTATAATTACAGTCAATTTAATGGAAAGGGTAAACATCCCTTGGGCGAAAATAAGATGTTTCAGGAGCAAAAGCGTCAAAACTAGTATGTTAAAGGAGTATACAGTATCTGATATTTTGAAGTGGACAAATTAATATCTAGCTTTTTGTTGACCTCTTTGAACGACGTTAGTTAGGAGAAATAGAAGAGTTATTCTGACCAGACTAACTAGCTAACAGCTAGTTTGATCAAAACAAATACGAAGGCATCTGTCATTGCTGCAGTCTCAGAACAAGTCCAATTTTTAAACATGATTTTATTGGTCCAGTAAAACTCTATTCATCCATACATCCATCCATACATACATACATACATACATACATACATACATACATACATACATACATACATACATACATACATACATACATACATACATACATACATACATACATCAATTCATTTTCTTTACTCCTTTCTTTTTGGGTCATGGGGGTCACTAGTGCCCATATCCATCTATCACTGGGTGAGAGACGGGGTACACCCACGACGAGTCATAAGTCCATCACAGGGACACTTAGAAACAAACAAGACAAACAACCATTCCCACTCAAACTCACACCTAGGGACAATTTAGAGTTACCAATCAGCCTAACATGCATGTTTTTGGTCTGAGGAGGGAAACTGGAGTACCCAGAGAAAACAGTACCCAGAGAAAACCCATGCGTGCACGGAGAGAACACGTAAACTCCAGAATGGCCCCCGGCTGGAATTCGATCCGGCAACCTGCTTGCTAAGAAGCAGCATCTCTACAAACTGTGCCACCATGCCAAAACATTTCTAGACTGTCAGCTTCACTATGCAAAGTTATTTATGTAAAATGTTATGGTTATTTGTAAGTAGACTACCAGCTAGCTATCGATAACACTGCAGCCGTTGCAGCCTGAAGCACTTCTAGAAGGAGCATCTCTGTCAGAAGAACAATTTAAAATATAATTATTATATTGTAAAGGTTTATGAAATAATATTTGCTTGAACATCTATTAAATTTTCGAAACTGCGGTTGTTTTAAGACCTCACCAGTCAACTTTGACCTTGCTCAGTTTAGCCACGAGTGGTCAGTTTGGTCAAACTCTGTTTCTTCCAGTGAGCACAGCTAAACAGAAAGTTACCTTAGCTAACTGCTAATTTGCTAACTAAAACTAATTAAGCTAACTCTAAACTGCCAAACAGATTTTTTTAAATTGCGGAAGCTAATGCTAAAGCTCTAACTTTCATCATCACGTTGCTGTCACTGACACTGTAACACTGTCTGTAATGTGACAACAGTCCATAAATCACAACTTGTGATTCACAAGTGAGCTTTCGGGAATGAATCTGGTCCTTCAGAACCAAAATGGCAGAGCAGAACTCTTCTGTCTTGAAGCAGAGTGATGCATTCAATGTGTGTCGGACATCTCCCTCATGTCATTTACTATAATAAATTAACTATAGCAGAAACTACCGTGATTAACTACTTTGATAAACTAACTAAAGTTGCTGAGCGTCATCATATTTCCTTGGTAATAAAACTGTTTGTATGAAATTAAAGATGTTTGAAATCATGTGTGAGAGAGTCACGTCCCAGAGACAGTGTGAGCTTTGCAAAGCATGCTGGGAAGGAATTACCCGGTATGTGTGCAATGTTTCTGACTGTTCACGCTGTTACGATGAGTGTGAAAATGTGGTTTTCTTGTTATTTTCCTGTTCTGATTTGGTTTGACATTTATGTTAATGTCTGTTATTGGCTGTTATTGGCTGTAAACTGACACCATGAGTCAGAGACAGTTTGTGGACGATATTGGGGGGGGGGCACTTTGAGATTAGTGACATGACATCACTGGGTGGCACTCAGCTTTGCTTAGCTCTGCACAGCAAAGCATAACATTATGTGTAAATCACCATTCTCTTGTACGTTTTAAGTGTAGAGAACTGTCTAAAATGTTTTAGCAGATTTGAATTTACCTGTTTTAAATTTTGCAGAAGCTAATTCTGCTATAGGAATTCAAAGTTAGCAAAAACTCTAATCCACTAAACTGAAAGTTAATTCTGGATTAGCGGAACCATGCCCACCACTTGTTTCTCTCAAAGAACTATGCACAACAGTTAAGATAATAATAATTTACAACTGTTTGGCAGAACCCCTCATCTAAAGATCTGAAAAAGTCAAAGTCAAAGTCAACTTTATTGTCAGAACTGCAATATGTACAGGACATACACAGGACCAAAATTGCGTTTCTCTCAGTCCCTCGGTGCAACAGTAACCACTTAAACATTGAAACACTGAAACATATAATAATAGACATAAGCATAAAATAGTAAAACTGTAACACTGTCCTGAGTTTTTGCATAGTGGTATAAGAGTATGAAAATTTACACCAACTCTAAAACTAAAACTAAAACACTAAACATTTAATGAACATAATACTGTCCTGAGTTTTTGCATACTAGTATAAAAAAGTATAAAAAGTAAAACTATAAAATAAACTAAAGGTTCTAGCATTGACATTTGCAAAGTGGCAAAGCAGCATATGAACTATCCCTTCAAAGACAAAATGTGGTACAATTCAGACATTAAGGAGGTGAGTTATTTCCACAGAAAGCTGCTTTACTAAGGCAAAGAAAATTATGTGTAATGTTTCAAAGACATGAGCAATGTTTTTATTTTATTTTACGTAAACTAAAGAAGCAGCTTAAACTCAATCTTGGGCTTTTTGTTGTTACATAACTAGGTTCACTAAACTCACTCCCGCTAAAGACGACTTTTATTGCAAAAGTGAATATCTCATCACTGCTGCTTTAGAGCCTCATCAAAATGTAGTTTAGAGAATTTTAGGAGCAGCTTAATGTTCTTTTTTAAAGCCTGGGTACACAGAATCAAGAAGCTGAAATGTGCACTAGTTTCACAAACATAATAAATGCAACACTGCAGGTACAAAGTAAAATATACAGTATACAGTATTGGCTTTGCATTTCCTGTAAAAATGCAGTGTGAATGCTTATTGCTAGATAACTTGCTGAAAAACAGCTGAACTTAACTAAAAAAAAGCTGAAATGTAGCTGAAAAAGAAGAGCAAGCCTATGTTAGCTAGCCTGGTTAAAACCAGACCCTGTCTTCACTTCGCTTCAGACTAGGGTCTGGGACCTCTCCATTTTAAAACGATTCTTGCTGGAGGCGTTGGCCTCTGCTGAGGAACAAAACCATTGGATATTTTGAACAGGGAAAGCATTCTGCTCCCTCCCCTCAGAGCCATGTATGGCTGCTCCCCGTGCTCTGGTGAACTTGACAACTGCTCCGCCTCCTGCAGCTTTTCTCTTGCTGCCGGCTGCCGCGCTGGAAATTCTGTGTTTATATGTTAATAAAACGTTTTAATAAAATACAATAAAACCATGGATCGCTGGTCCAGCTCACCAGAAGACCAGAAAATCTGATGGGACTCGGGCAGCAACGTAAAACCCGAGTTTAATTCTCGTGACAACCTCAGCCATTTCCTTGTTCATTTCAGCGGAGGGAGAGAAGGAGGAGGGAGCGAGCGATCACTTGACTTTTGGCCCAAAAAACAAAAGAAAACTCCAGATAAGGGATTAAGAAGGGGAAATTAATAAATTTGTGTCACATATACAGGTAGTCCCCGATTTACGAGCGCTCTGATCTGCGAGGTTCCAGACTTACGAGCTGCACATTTTTGGAAAAAACGAAAAAAATACTGAGTTTTCATGTGTTTTTTCACTTCAGTTAGCAAGTTAAGCATATAAACACACGTTTCCGATCATTTTTATGCACTCAAAAGTAGTTTTTAGATGAAAATAGAGTGTTTTTAGGTGCGCTAGCGAAAACCGTTCCAATTTACGAGCGGATTTCCGGTTTTACGAGCGAAATGGCGGCCGTTCCAAATTACGAGATTTCCGGTTTACGAGCGCCTCGTTGTAACGGAACTCGCTCGTAAATCGGGGACTACCTGTAAAACAGTTCTGCATCGCTTTGCATCGCTTTGAATGAGAACATGCCGGTGCTCGCTAACTGCGCGCTGGCAGAGCCCTTTTAAGCTAGATTCATACTTGACGCGTCGGGCAGCGCGCGAGGGTGCGCGCTCCAAAAGTGACGCAATTTCACAGTCCCCGCCCCTGCGCGTTGGCCCCGCGCAGGGGATTAGCGCGTGCCGTGCACCTCTGAATTTTTGAAACTCCGCAAGCCCTGCGCGCGCGCGGTGGGCGCTACGATTTGATTGACAGGTCCTCACCGACAGCCTTCACCCTCTTCACGCCGGAGCCTGCAGCTGTTTGCGCCGCTGTGGTCGTGGAGACGGAGTCGCGACGCATGGAGGAATGTTTTGTGACACAAAATGTATTGAATTCTCCTTCATTCCTGATCTGGAGTCGGACTTTTCTTTTGTTTTTTCGCCAAAAGTCACGTGATCGCTTTCTCCTCCGCTGACTCCATGCATTAAAACCGCAAATAAAGACAACAGTTCAGCACGCGAGCAGAAAGCTATTTGTTTTTGTTGTGTGACGTCAAACAGTTCTTCTTCTACGGTTGATTTCTTCTTCTACACCTTTCTTGCAACATATGCACAGGTTTTAGAGGGTACTGCCTCCTGCTGGTCCGTAAAAGAACAGCACTTTGCCATGCGCCGCTGTGCGTCAACCATAAACACAGAGGCGACACTGTAAACGCATTTCGCCGCACGGCTGTGTGCACGCGCGGCGCGCGCGCTCCAGCCTGCGGACCAAAGCGAAAGTCTAACTCAGCCTTTATAGGGCTCTGCGCGCTGGGACAGGTGGGGGCGTGGGTTAGGGTCCAAAACTCCGTCCCTTCTGTTCTCTGATTGGTCCGAACAAAAATCTACCGGAGAAATGGTTGTTAATGAGAGAAGTCCCAGACTGTGCAGTGAAGGGAAATGAGAATTGAGCGGAGCTGTGCAGGAAGGCGAGGGCCAGGCTATATGTTAGCAGAAGAAAGCAGAAAGAACACATATTTGCTGAATTAGGTTTAAATAAGCAGAAATGAGCAGAAAATGCTGAAATTATCCAAAGTAGCAAAAAATTTTTTATAAAAAAGCTGAAATTACAAGAAAGAAGTGGAGACGGCACATTTTTGATGAAAAAAAGTCGAAAAGAGTGCAAAAAATGTGGAATTATTTAAAACCGCTAAAATTAGCATAAAATAGCTAGCTAGTTGAAACAGTAGAAAATGCTGAAACTAGCAGAAATAAGCTAAAAGGAGTACAAAACAGCTGAAAGTAGCTGAATTTTTTAAAAAAATTTCTCAGTTTATTTTCTATAAGGAAAAAAAAGACAGAAACGGTTAAATAGTTCAAAAAGCTAAAGTTGCACCAAAACCAAAAGTCCTAGCAGGATTGTCCTGAATGAGCTGAATGTTTTGACATTTTTTGAAATAGCTTGAAAACTGAAGGACGAGAATCATCACACCGAAAAATGTATGGAAGAAAAATGGATCACAATAAATGTGAATGCTTCATAAGCAAAAAGAAGGCAGTCAACTTCAATAAAGTTCAAAAGTTAATCATTTGTAGTTAATCACCCTCAGCCACGGCCACACCAAATATTAGCTGCATACAGTATTTATATGAGTGTGTTTGCTAAGTTTACTTGGCTGTTGTAGCCATCTCGAGTCAGGTTGGCTTCACAAGTTATGTTTATCCAGTGAGAATGTTCTGTAAGTTTCTCTAATATCTGTTCAGACAGTGACTCATTCTGCTAACAGTACAGAAGAACAAACACTCATACAGACACGAGCAAAAACATCTCTCCTCCTTTAAGCATTAACAGCTGGACTGACATAGTTTATCTTCCACCACGTTTGTGTGTTTATCTGATTGGCTGTTTATCTACTAAAGTGTGTGTGTGTGGGG
>JBBPBX010073893.1:0-17712 GCA_038048925.1 Garcialebias charrua
TGATCCACAATCAACTTCTCCTCTTCCACCATAACCCTCAGCACTGGCTCTCCTCAAGGATGTGTGTTGAGCCCTCTCCTGTTCACTCTGCTCACCAGTGATGTCAGTAACGCGTTACAAAGTAACGCGTTACTCTGGTCGGACCACTTTTTTCAGTAACTAGTAATCTAACGCGTTGCTTTTCAAACTGCAGTAATCAGATTAAAGTTATTTTCTCCAAATTATTGTGCGTTACTTAGTTATTTGTCATTTTCTGTAGTACTGTAATTTTATTTTATTTCCTCAATGCGTCTCTCTCGGCAGGGGAGTGATTAAAAAAAGATGCGGAAATTCGGTCACAGCTGACTGAAACCTGACACCGCAGCGTGCGTGACAGTCAGGAACAGATATAAACAGACTGGACTGAGCTGAGGACGGTGCGCTCACTCGGAGCTGAGAGGAGGAGATTTTACTGCAGTTCAGTTATGGAGGCTCAGGAGTAAGATACGCTTTTTCCAGCTGGAAATACCGGCACTATTTTGAGTTTCTTTCAGCAAAGGATGACAACTGCAACATAACGGTGCGTTGTACGCTCTGTGCTGGCGAGAAAGTGCTTTCTTGCTTCAAAAACACAACTTCAAACCTAAAGAAACATTTGGAGTCGCAGCACGGGACAGTGAAACTGATGGAGCAGCAGCAAGCCTCTCCAGCTGGATCAAAGAGAGCTGCTCAGTCTGCAGGAGGTCCCCCCCCCGCCACCAAAACAACTGAAACTTGACTTCGGTGCAAAACGAGTAAGTGGCAATGAATTAAAACAGTTGGTTGGACGATATGTAGTAGAAGAAATGTTGCCCTTCAACACGGTTGATGCGCCTTCATTTCGTGCAATAATAAACCGAATCCCCACCGCTGTAAATGCTGAGCTGCCTCACAGAGGAGCGTTCTCTGCGTATCTGGAGCAGGAGTACGCAGCGATGGAGAGAAAGCTGAAGGCTGCGCTGAATGATGTGGACTTTGTGTCAACTACCGCTGATATTTGGACTGCTAATGCCGGTAACAGAAGCTACATGGGAGTAACGCTCCACTGGATCCATAGATCCACATTGGAGCGCAACAAAGCTGCACTGGCATGTAGAAGAATTCGCGGTAGACACACATATGATGTTATTGGTGCAGAAATTGAAAACATTCACGCTTCATATGGATTAGGCAACAAAGTAGTTGCAACAGTGACTGATAATGGATCCAACTTTGTGAAGGCGTTTAAAGTTTTTCAGCCTGTCAGGGAGTCTGATGATGAGATGGAGGAGGAAGAATCCACCTGCACAGATGATGGTGTCAGTTTTTTGGATCTGTCAGAAATCCTCTCAGCTGGGAATGAAGGTGATGGCCAACTATCTCTACCCCCACACCATAGGTGTGCCTCCCACACCATCAACCTCATTTCCACAAGTGATGTTGAGAAATATTTAACTTCACATGCAGAGAGCAAGGCTGTTTATAGGAGTAGCACAGCAAAATGCACAGCGCTATGGACCAAATCAAGCAGATCTACCCTCGCATCAGAAGCAGTGGAGGAAGTCAGCAAAAGAAAGCTCCTGGTCCCAACATCCACAAGGTGGAATTCATTTTTTTACGCTGTAACAAGAATTGCAGAAATCCCCATGCATGAGCTGAATACTCTATGCAGCAAGCTGGGAATTAAGTGCTTCATAGACCGAGAGTACCAGTTCCTGCATGAGTACTGCACCGTCATGAAGCCCCTGACTGCAGCTCTGGACATCCTACAAGGTTTGTTTATGTTTATTAAATTTGTTCATTTTGTTTACAAAAAAACAATACAAAACAATCCCATAAATGATAACATACAAAATATAAAAAAATGAAAGGTAGCAGAAAGAAGAAAAAATCTTATTATATCTGCCTCTTTTTTCAAACAACAGGTGACTGCCCTTATGGGACGTTACTGCCCACACTAGAAGTCCTGATGCAGAAGACCCTGGCTGTGAAAGATTCTCTCTCCAGGATGACTGCAGGCCTTCCAGATGCTATTGTGCAGGTATGTTCCATCTGTAAGCTAGCTAAAATTCCTTACATCACACTATTTTTGTACATTGTACAGTACACTACAGTATATTCATCATCACAAAAAAAAAGAAAACAAATACAATAAGAATCCTAGAACTAGAGGTGTAACTGTACGCTAAAATTACATTTCGGTTTGGTTCAAAGGAGGGCTCGGTTCGGTTTATTTTCTGTACAAAAAAAAAAAAGACAAAATAAAGACTTACAAAATGTTTATTTTGAAAATATGCCAAAAATACATTTGTACTGTATTGTATAATATAGTAATAAATAAAAGTGACCCATTTGGATAATATTCTAAATAAACAACACTGTACAATAAATAAACTATATTAACAATAATAAAAATCTTAACACTGGGCCCTACCAGCATTTTCAAATGAGTACTACTTCTACCAGAGACTATCAAATGACAGTTTGATTAATTTGAATCCTTGGAGAGTTTCTTCTTGTAAATGCTAAACGGTGGGTGATGGGTGTTAATGAGAAAGCTGTTGCTGCTACTCAGAAAATACCTTTGGGACTTGATTCCATTGTTTGTGATTGAGTAGCAAACATTCCAAACCATGCTAATGGCAGCTCCACCTGTGTTGCAGTGAACTGGGTCTTTTGATCGTAAAGGTTGCAGACCCCTGCTCTAGTTCAAAGAAGGCATACTTGATATGTTTCAGAATTATAATTCTAATGTCTAATGAGCAGAATGTAAGACTAAATAGAGAAATTGCATTTCCTGCGAAAATGCATGTGTGAATGCCATTTGTTCAAGAATTAGCAAAAAACAGCTGAATATTATCTAAAATAGCAGAAAGAAGCTTAAATGTCTTAGAAATTTGTAGAGAGATTATAGTTTTGCAGAATTAGGCTGGAAAAAGTTGAAATGAGTGCAAATAATGTGGATTGTGTTGAAACAAGCCTAAATTAGCATAAAACAGCTTAATAGTAGCTAAAATAACAGAAGAAGCTGACACTAGCAGAAATAATCACAAAGCAGCATAATATGAAATATCTGAAACAATCTGAAATTGCAAAAAGTCTGAAATAAGCAGAAATAAGCAAAATAAAGTTGAAATTATCTGAAAACAGCTGAAATTGGTCAAAAACAGCAGAACAAATCTAAAACAAACATAAATAATCTTAAATTACCAGAAGGAAGTGGGTGAGCATGGTTTTGCTGAATTAGGCTGAAAAAAGTTGGATTGATAAAAAAAATGTGGAAATAGCTGAAAAAGCTGAAATTATCATAAAATAGCTAAATAGTAGCTGAAATAGCAGAAATATCCGATTCTTCCAAAAATTTGCAGAAAGGAGCATACAGATCTGAAATTAGCAGAAATAAGTCAGTAAAAGTACTAAAACATTGAAGTAAGCTGAATAAAGCTGTAAGCGGTACATCCTAAAATAAGCTGCTTTATCATTTATTAACAAAAATTAAACTGAGACACACTCTTAAAAAAAAGTCATGATATTGATCCCACATTAGGCATGGTTTGCAAGTACTGTACTGTAATTCAATTGCATATTAGTAGGCCATGTATCAAAACATATCAATTATATTTTTCAGGCTATCCAGACTCGTTTTGCCGGTATGCTGGACAACAAAGATGCCCTACTTGCAGCTGTCAGTTGTCCTAATTTCAAACTCCGATGGCTAAGAGACGCAGATAGGAGGGAGAGAGTAAAAGAGCTTCTGATAGCAGCGTGCCGCACAACGGCTTCTGAACCTGCACCTCAGAGTCCCGTCACAACGGCTTCTGAACCTGCACCTCAGAGTCCCGTCACAACTGCTAGCCAAGGTGTGATGGACTTTTTCACTTTTGAGACACAGCCAGACGAGACCTACTCTGCAGAACAGGAAGTCATGGAATACCTGAGGTCAGCATATGATCTTCAAATTCTGCATAAATTTTCAAACATTAAGAAAATTTTCATGAAGTATAACACTCCAACACCTTCAAGTGCTCCTGTGGAACGTCTTTTTAGTCTGGGAGGTCTCGTGCTCACACCTAGAAGAAATAGACTTTCGGATAGGAGGTTTGAACAGCTTTTGTTAATGAGGTACAACCACTGGTTTACTGACCCAACTCCACTGTTTCACTCATGAATCTGCGCCTGCATCCAGCCCCTCCTCCTCTCCCTCACTGAATACAAACCCTTCACCCGCTCCTGCACCCCCCCCCCCACCTCCTGCTGTGTAAAAACTGCCGTTGATGGCAGCTTTAAGGGTGATTGACGTTGACGATGCTGACATGATGAATTCATGTGTAAATGACTGGGTGGCCCTGGCAGCTACAAACGAGATGTTTAAGTGCACAACTGTGTTTTTGGTTTTATTATGAAGGAAAAAATCATTTATTTTGAGATATTTCTTTTGCACAGTTACAGCTGTTTGTTAATAAAGGTCCCTGTGCTATGTGTGTGAGAACTGGGGCTTTGATTCAGAAATATATTTTTGTTATTACTTTATGGATATGTTTTCTGTTGAAATTTTAAGTGCACAGCTGTGTTTTTGGTTTTATTATGAAGGAAAAAAACATTTATTTTGAGATATTTCTTTTGCACAGTTACAGCTGTTTGGGTCCCTGTGCTATGTGAGAACTGGGGCTTTGATTCAGAAATATATTTTTCAGATATTTTAGAGAAGAGTGTATTAGTTTTTCTTTTACAATTTATATGTTTGTTTGGATGCTAAGACCCATGTGTACACAATTTCATAAAATAAAAATAAAACACTGATTTTGATGTTGAAAGACTGTCTTTATTATATTATTTATTTTAAAACGTGTTTACAGAAAGACTTTTTTGTAAAAAATATTAGTTGTTTAGTGGTCAAGAAAGACACTATTTTTTATATAAAGCAAGTATTCCTTTATTCATTCAACCTTCATTTATGATATTGAAATCAAGAAATATTTCCTTATTTTGTATGAAAAGTATGTAAAGTTAGTATGTTGTATGTAGTATGTTAGTATGAAAAGCTTTTAAAAATATTAGTTCTACCACTGACATGAAGTTTAAACAAGCTTAAAGTATAGGTGTCATTAACAGTATTGAATGTGCGTCTTTGCTTCACTTTGACAAACATACTTGTTCTGCAACACTGTGAGACTTAATTAACTTTTGCTTGTATACAACAGCTAACAAACAAGATGATAAAGAATAAACAATTAGAGAAAACAATTTTTATTGTTATTGTTGCACTGAAAAGAACACTGCAGTCTTTCATTGTGCGGTCCACAGACAATGAACGACATAATTTTGCAGCTCCCGTTGTGCAAATACATCAGAACATTAAGAAAGATAAAATACAGAGGTAAAAATAGAATAAAAACATAAAATAAAAAATACAGTAAAAGCAACAGTATCAGCCATATCAAAAAGTCAGGTGGCCATTATTGCACATAACCTTATTGCACATAACCACAGTGTTTGCAAGTTAACCATGTGTGTTTATAAGTCTTAACTGCTGTTAGATAATGAACAATAAAATAATTTTGCAGCTCCCGTTGTGCAAATAAATCAGAACATTAAAAAAGATAAAATAAAGAGGTACAAACACTGTATATATTATTATTATTTACCCACATATCAACCGGTAGTTTATACGGACATTTTTGGAGTCCAGACAGTTTCACTTTCATACTGTCGCGCATCTGGTAGTAAACTGTCTTCGTATTCATAAGACATCCTTCCAAAGATGTGTGCTACACAAAAATATTCGATTCGACTTTATAGCAAACAAAACCAGAGCCTCTGAACAAAACGAATTCCAATGGTCTAAACCGCAGTTTACCCCCACAACGAAACCTGATGTTGAAATCACGTGATGCGTGACATCACGTCGACTTCGAGAATTACTCTGTCCTCCTCACCATAGACATTACAGTATGCTCCTCAACACCCCTCCTACTCTCTTCCCCCCCTCCCCTCCACTCCCAGCTCTGGGTGAGAGCATTTTGCGGGGGTTATCACATTTTAAATAAGCTTAAATGTTTAGGACAATTGGTTGTAATTTTTCTCAGTACATTACCTTACTTGTCAGTAAATATTATTACTTACTGTTTTTGCATAACGTGTAGTCACGAAAACAAGGTACTACTTTATAAGAAAGTGGAGCGGTCCACCCCCTTCTTTTTTTTTTTTACTGTGGTATCTCCCTACCTCACAACTTCTTCCGGATTTCAAAGTGCTGGTGGTTTGCAACGTGTGGTCTGACTGAACCCTGGAATTTAATGCTACTCTGAGCACCTCTGCAGTAAGGTTGGTGATATTAATTTAATCTTATCTATGTTTATTTAAAAATACCTACATTGTTTTGTACGTATGTCGCAGTTTAATATGTCAACTAACATAAAAATGCATGAATATTGGCGTGTACTTATTAATTTAGCTCCGTTTACAAATAGAAACTGAACCGTACAGTTTCGGTGTATGTTTGTCAGACCTATTGGTTAACATTTCGCTGTGTTTAGAAACTTTTCAAGTCTACCCGGGCAAATTCAAACGGGCCAATCGAGCGCGGCCACTGACTGACGTCGTGCGAGTTAACCAATCAAAAGCGTACATATTGGGGCGGGGGCGGGGTTCGCACAACGTCATTCAGTAAATGTTCAGTTCCCCCATCTCTTTTTTTTTTTTTTTTTCAGAATCACATACCAGTTTCAAGACAACAGTGTTGAAAAAAGGTAAGATGTAGGAAGTTGTTACTCCTTCATTCTGGCTCATTATCGGTCTTTTGCACGTGACGTCACGGCTCATATCTTTTTGCACTTACGGTCGCCATTTTCCGGGGATACCCGTTCATTTAAACAGAGGAAGTCCATGTTAGACACAGTGCGATACAGAACAATAACATCAGCAAAATGCAAACTAAATATAAAAATGAGCAGAAGCCTTATAGAGAGAAACTCAACCTTGAAGCCAGAGAACGTTACATGGTGAAGTTAGCTTCAATTATCAACATTGATCCTTACGAGGTAGCAGCTAAGGCATGGACTTCCTCTGTTTAACTGAACGGGTATCCCCGGAAAATGGCGACCGGGAGTGCAAAATGTCATGTGTCTGCAAAAGACCGATTGTCCAAAAATACTATCCTGATAAACTGCATCTGGATAAAGTGAATTTAATTGTGGTTGGATCAGAAGAGTAAATAGTTACCATTCTGACACCACATTACAGTAGTTTGTACACAATCCATCACAGCTGCATGCCTTTTAAAAAATTATTATTATTATTATTATTTTATTTTATTTTTATTTTTTTTGGGGAGAGATCACCTCCCAATAAATGTATTTTGGAAAATATTTTACTTTTGATAAGTGGGAGTGGTGGCGCAGAGGTTAAGTAGGTGCGCTTGTGATCGGAAGGTCACCGGTTCAAGCCCCGGTACCGACAACATCAAAGATGTGGGTGGGATAAGTGAAGCGGTCACACTTGTCTCCACCCTCATCTGCCCCACTCTGGGCCCTTGAGCAAGGCCCTTAACCCACACCATCTGCTCCCCCGGGAACCCTAGATATCAGCTCTCTGCTCCACACAGAGGGCTGTGGTTGCTCGGTGGTTGTGTCAGGAAGGGCATCCGGCGTAAAAACAACTGCCAAATCTTCATGCGACTAGATCGCTGTGGTGACCCCTAACGCAGGGAAAAAGCCGAAAGAAGGAAAAAAAAAATAATAATTTTACTTTTGATAAGTACAAAATAAATAAGATACTTTAGGACTTTTACTCCAGTAATATTCTTACAGGAGACTTTAACTTTTACCAAAGTAATTTTATGATAAGGTACTTGTACTTTTACTAAAGTATTACTTTGAGGTACTTTATACAACACTAATTAACAATTTGTACGGGTATACAATGTTGCTTAAAAGCTAAACATCACACAAAGCCCCCAGAGACTGGTTTCCATTGTGGTCCTGTGTATTCCTGATTACATACAGAAAATGCCCTTTCTGTTAACAAACTGTTCCCTGTTGAACAAACACTAACATTACATTTTAAGGAAATTCTACCATTGCTGTTCATCGTTCTTTAGTTTTAGCAGGTCGCTTTCGTAAATGAGCCCATGAGGTTCAAAAGATTTACCTGACTACCGGTAAATAAAGGTTGAATGAATGAATGAATTTCTAACCAAAATAAAATCAACATCAATTATGCACACACATGCTCCAACCTTTCAAAATGTATGCAAAGATGAAGTTGTATGAACGTTTGTGTTTTACAGATGGAACCACAGATGACAGCAATGAAGAGCAGCTTTTGAAAGGCAAGTCTGTTAGACATTCCTCACTGTGTCATTAGCAGGTTATTTTTGTTTCTCATTTAATGATTTTAACTTTTCTTCTAAAGACCTTGCCATCCACAAGATGACTTCAGTGCTCACTGAAGTACTTGTGGTGGTGAAGGATCTGTCCAGAGATGTGCAGTTCATCAAGAACAAGTTGAGAGAGGGCAACATGACAAGGTGGTATCCGGGGACCAGCCACCGCAACTTATACATTCCCTGTCCAGCTGCCAGTCACCAGTGAACAAGACTTCATGGGGTGGAGTCATTACTGATGGAAGAATCAGTTCGTCAAAAGATGGTAATTTATTTGATAGACTGAACTGCATTCATTTATTAAATGTAGACCATTTCAATGTGGTCTGGCTCATTTTTCCTCAAGGAAAAATATGTTAAGCTCTCTAGGCACTTGAGCACAAATTCTTATCTACAAGTTCAAAATGTGCCACAGAACATCTGCTATTAATGAAATGTTTTGAAATTGTTCAAATACTGTATATCAGGGATGTCCAAAGTGTGGCCCGAGGGCCATTTGTGGCCCCTGAAACGATTTTGTGTGGCCCCTGACTTCAGATCAAGAATTATACTTTACAAATTTGTCCCCCTGGCACAGGTGTTTGATGTAGATGGAGAAATTCTATTTGTTATTTGGGCAAATTTATCACAAAGTAAAATCTTATAATTAAAAATATTGGGAACAATAACAATTATTTGTCTTTAAATAACAAAACTCTTAGCTTTTTCTAAATCTATCTAGTGACTTCTACTCAAAAGCTGATTTTGCTTCACTCCAATCTGCTTTAAATTATAGAATAATGTTCCTCATGTACAGCACTTTGTGTCAGCGGCCATTGTTTTAATGCACTTTATTAAAAAAAGTTGATTTGGGGTGCACCGTGTCTACATTTGGCTTTGATCTTCCTCTAAAATCACAGAGTTCTCTGAGTCAGCTTCAGGTGCTTGTAGTTAATCTTAAATATCTTCTAAATTGAACCAGGTGTTTCAATGCCTTAACATCACACAACAATTACAGTGGAGAAACTTGTCAGTTTGGTAAAAAAAAAAAGTTAAAGTAATTTTTATTTATTTTTTTCTGTGCAGAGATATTCTTGTGCTATATTTTTTAAATGAATATATCCAAAGCTCCTCAGTTGAAAACACTAAAATGGTAGAAAAGATGTTTAAAAACCTCTTTCCTCAGAAGGACACAACACAACACTGCATATTTGGTGAGCTTCCTCCCCTGCAAATTACTTTATAGACTGCTGGTGATTGAGAATACAGGTAGTCCCCGACTTACGAGCGAGTTCCGTTACAACGAGGTGCTCGTAAGATGAAAATTTGTAAGTTGAAACACGAAGCACAAGTTCTCGTAAGTCCGGAATTTCGCTCGTAAGTTGGAACGGTTTTGCTAGTGCGACTACAAACACTCGTTTTTCATCGAAAAACTGCTTACTAGTGCATAAAAATGATCGGAAACGTGTGTCCACATGTTTAGCTAACGAACTGTGGTGAAAAAACACAGAAAAACTCTGTATTTTTTGCGTTTTTTCCAAAAATTCGCCAGCTCGTAAGTCTGGAACCTCGTAAGTAAGAGCGCTCGTAAGTCGGGGACTACCTGTATAATTATGCTCTTAGTGTGCCATATAGTAAAAAATTCTTTTGAATTTCTAAAATGTATTGCATCTTGTCTTTCATGCCTCTTCTGTATGAAATGCAAAAAAAAAAAAAAAGGATTAATTTTGAATAAAGAAAATGTGAAAGTGCAAGCTATAAGAAATAATCAAAGGACAATGTTCTTGGTGAGCTTAATAGGTGCATGGATATGTTGTCAAGATCGAGTCAAACTAGACATTTGCTTCTCTTTCCAGTTCAGTCTAATTGGATGTTGAGCATTTAATTTAAAAAAATCACACCCGTGTGAAGTGAGTGCTGCTCTCATCACTGTACCTCATCAAACGTCATCTCATTATGGCCAATGACATTTTGCATCCTCACACAATATTTGTTTATACAAACACTCAAATTTGTCATATTCAGTGGGAATGTGTGGGACAGTTTGTGCACACACCAAAAGCAGAACATGGGAGATAGCACCTCTCAAAAAAAAAAAAAGAGGGGAGGGGGGTATACAATTTTATCAAATATACACCATCTTCCTCACTCTTATTTTTGTGTCTTTCAGCTGCTGCTCGGCAGTTTGACCCAAAGCTAACTGACAAGGACTACAGCGGAACTGTCAAGAAGTGGCTTCGTTATGCGCCAGACCGGGAGGGGGGCATCCCAAGGAACCAAAGTGATCCAAACCCAAGCCAAACGTGTCAAACCTAGTCTGAAAAAGCTAAGTCTGGTCCTCTGGACATACAAAAAACAAAGCAAAAAAAAAACTGTAGAAACGTTTCGTCTTTCGTCCGAAAGACTTCCTCAGTCTGAGCTGCTGTATTCAGCTCAGTCTTATACCATACCATACCATTTTATTTATAAAGCACTTTAAACAGGAACAAGTCCACACAAAGTGCTGATATAAATAGCACCCTCCCACAGTGGATCAACCAGTTGGCTGATGACAGCCTGAAACCAGCTGCTCACATGAACAAGGAGGACCATCAGCCTGACGATGGATCGTTAACACCCTGATGGTTGTTTGCTATTCACAGAGGGCTGAGTGATACTGGCAATAACAGCATTGTAAGTGGGGGACAGTTGAACCCAGAGGCCTCCACCTCCGTTTAATGATGGACGGTTTCTTTTCACAAAGATGGCCTCCTTTACTCCTCTCTCAAACCATTGTTCCTCTCTATCAAGGATGTGAACATCTTCATCCCTGAAAGAGTGACCGCTGGCCTGGAGATGAGTGTAGACTGCAGAGTCCTGACCTGATGATGTTGATCTTCTGTGCTGGGCCATCCTTTTGGCCAGTGGCTGTTTAGTTTCCCCGATATAAGACTGATCACAGCCCTCCTGACACTGAACAGCATACACAATATTACTCTGTTTGTGCCGGGGGACTGGATCTTTGGGATGAACCAGTCTTTGCCGTAATGTATTTTGGGGTTTAAAAGCCACTGGGTGGCTTGTATACCCCCCTCCCAGTGGCTTTTAAACCCCAAAATACATTACGGCAAAGACTGGTTCATCCCAAAGATCCAGTCCCCAGGCACAAACAGAGTAAATATCCTAAAGGATTTTCTTTTTCTATCAAATGTTTATTACATAGATAGGGGACGTATCAATGTGAAAGATTAGCAACAAAACTGACCTTTTTTCATTCAACCTTTATTTATACAGGATAGCCTCGTTGAGTTTAGTATCAAATTCTCTTTGTGGTATCCCTCATATCCAAAACTGTTCCATTGACCTCCAAATAAAATTTAAATTGTGTTTTTATCTCTCTTTAATTAGCTTCAAACTCACAATTCAGCTGTTTTTCCATAGTAAGAAATCCTTGTATTTTGAGATTATTTTTTATTGCATCATGAAACCACCAGGGGGCACTAAAAGTTATCTATTTGCATCTAAAAAAAAGTGGTCCTCTGGACATTCAAACATTCATTCAACCTTTATTTAGTCAGGTAAATCTTTTGAACCTCATGGGCTCATTTACGAAAGCGACCTGCTAACATTGTGGCATTTTGTTTTTTGAATGAGGACCAGAGGACCAGACTTTTAGCTTTTTTAGATTTAAGCTCACCATAAGATAGTAGTTAAACAGAACTTGTTTCCCCACAGAATCTATTGTTTTGGATCTTGTTCAAATTGAATTACTATTTCATTCATTTAACCTTTATTTAGGCAGGTTAATCCCATTGAGCCTCGAGGACTCATTTACAACAGAGACCTGGTTACAAACAAAGAATGATGACAACAGCAACGTAAGATTTTCCTTAGACAATCAAGAATAGACAATCATAAGAGAGGCATCCAGATTTTTTTTTACAAGTTAAAACAAAAATGTCAAAGCATCAAAACAGACAAATTATAAGTCTGATGTATAAAATCAAAAACAGGAACATATCTGCATTGGTTTTTGCCAGGATTCCAACAGATTCTTAAAGCCATTTAGAGAGGTCAAGATCGAGCTCTTCAGATCTTTTTGTTAGATAATCCAAAAAACAGGAGTGGAGTAGGAGAATACCCTTTTGCCAAGCTCAGTTCTCACTGATGGAACACTGCAGGTAATCATGTCCTGAGAGCGCACTTTGTATATATATATATATATATATATATATATATATATATATATATATACTGTTACTCCAAAACTCCCTCCTAAACAATTTAAATTTAAATACTGTATACAATATTTTAAATAAACAATCCATACAGCATGTGTTGTTTATGTAAAATATTGTATATACTGTACAGTAGTATTAAAATTTAAATTGTTTATTTAAGAAGGGAGTCCGCCTTTAGCGGACAACATAGGAACTGCAGATTTTTAAGAAAATAGCGTTTATTCTTTTTATAATAATTCAGATTAATCTGCGGGCCAACTAAAACCCCCTGGCGGGCCGGATGCGGCCCATGGGCCGCATGTTTGACACCCCTGCTGTAGCTGCACTCACGCAGAGACATGTAGGAGGAGATGTATGAGGGCAGCAGACCAAGAAGTGATTTAAAGATGAAAATGTACCAGTGGAAGAGTCTGCCATGTACACTGTATTTCTCTCAGTAAAACTGTTCCAATATGTAGCAACCCGTTTGTTTTTAGCTCAATTAGCATATGCTCATGTGTACGTAAGCCATTTTATTGAAAATGGACACACTAATTTTTCTTTAAATCACCTGTGTAGGAGTCCAACGCCTCCACAGAAGATCCCTCGTGTTCAGGACACCAAACTTGGAAGATGGGCATTCCCATTGCCTCAGGATGGTAAGTACCGGTATTGATCAGTTAGCAGTGAGACACTTGAAAAAATTATCAACCAGCTACCTTGCTGTTGGAGAGATAACTATTTTAATCAAGAAATGTGTGTTTTTGTTTTGCTTTTTCCATCAGTGTTTCAGCGAAAAGTATTCAACTTCTTTACTGAGCTCCAAGAGGATGGAGGATTTTGCGAGAGAGGGGCGCCTCTGTCTCCAAAACATTTGCTGAGCTTCAGAACAAAGTCCATCGCAGAGTGCCCAGTGAGAAATGCAACCTTAGGCTGACCTTCTTCTTCTGGCTTTTCCCTTTTCAGGGGTCACCACAGCGAGTCATCCTCATCCACCTCACTCTGTCCTCTGCATCCTCTGTCCTCACTCCAACTACTTCCATGTCCTCTCTAACTGCATCCATACATCTCCTCTTCTTCTCCTCTTTGTGTGTGTGTGTGTGTGTGTGTGTGTGTGTGTGTGTGTGTGTGTGGGGGGGGGGGTGTTAATAAAAAAATAAAAAATAAATTTAAAGTCATGGTCAGTTTTTTATGTCTGATGTTTGCATTACCGTAGTAGTTCTGAAGATACAAACCACTGTGTATTTACTAGACTGCTTTTGGTCCAGCTTGTGATTTGTACATCATGATGTTGGTACATAAATCTAAATTAAAGACTAATGTTGATGTAGAAAACTGGGTGATGTTAAAATGTAAAGATGTTAGAAGCCAACTATTTGTATTGCAGATTTAAAACAAATGTAGTTATATAAAGTGCTTCACATATTAAAAATAAAAAATAAATGGAGGGTTAGGGTAAAAAAAAAACAACTACCGGTAACCATTGGTGTTTTACATGGTCTACCTACATGCAAACCTGTATTTTCAGGCAGAGTATATCATATTCCCAAATATGCATGAATTTGCATAAATGAAAAATCCTTAAATATCCGAATGACATCTGCAACGACGTGATACGCCAAAGATCTGCTGGAACTCTTGAGGGATCGCATATTTCCAGGTACTTCACAGATAAAAATCCATAAATATACGACTGACATCTTAAACGTGATACGTCAAAGATCTGCTGGATCTCTGAGAAATCGCATACTTCAGAGATACTTCACAGATAAAAATCCATAAATATACGACTGACATCTTCATCGTGATACGTCAAAGATCTGCTGGATCTCTGAGAAATCGCATACTTCAGAGATACTTCACAGATAAAAATCCATAAATATACGACTGACATCTTAAACGTGATACGTCAAAGATCTGCTGGATCTCTGAGAAATCGCATACTTCAGAGATACTTCACAGATAAAAATCCATAAATATACGACTGACATCTTCATCGTGATACGTCAAAGATCTGCTGGATCTCTGAGAAATCGCATACTTCACAGATAAAAATCCATAAATATACGACTGACATCTTAAACGTGATACGTCAAAGATCTGCTGGATCTCTGAGAAATCGCATACTTCAGAGATACTTCACAGATAAAAATCCATAAATATACGACTGACATCTTCATCGTGATACGTCAAAGATCTGCTGGATCTCTGAGAAATCGCATACTTCAGAGATACTTCACAGATAAAAATCCATAAATATACGACTGACATCTTAAACGTGATACGTCAAAGATCTGCTGGATCTCTGAGAAATCGCATACTTCAGAGATACTTCACAGATAAAAATCCATAAATATACGACTGACATCTTCATCGTGATACGTCAAAGATCTGCTGGATCTCTGAGAAATCGCATACTTCACAGATACTTCACAGATAAAAATCCATAAATATACGACTGACATCTGTCACGTATACGTAAATATAAACAATCATACGTCATATATGCGGCAAGTATCCGAAGAGATGTAAGCAGTAATCCCGAGGGATAACAGAGCCACATATTTCTGGATCTGCAGCAGATAAAGTATCCGGATTTTGTGATTTTTTAAGGATCAATAAAGTTCGGATCTGTTCGTATCCGGGAATATCCGAAACTGGATTTTCCGAGGATGCGATACGGAAATTCCCGGAAATTGTCCGTATATGTGAAGGATGCGGAGATATACCACATCTGATACTCCCGTATATCTATGGTTTTTGTGCAGTGTGATTTTTCCTGGATATAATTATTTTTATTTTTTACAAGATTTTTTTGTTTTATAACAATTCTGTGGAATAAACCTCAATTAATGGATTAAACCAATTTTTTTCCCTTCTGAATGAATTAGGGACATTTTCCTTTCTGTTCATAACAGATTAAAAGGAGTTTAAAGAGAAGTTTTGTGCGTCGAGAGATCAGACTGCAGCAAGCTGAATGTTTGGGAAAATTGGGAAGATAAGAAGAACACAGTGTCCCTGTTCATCTTCGAACTGCTGTTAAAGGCCTCTCGTAATGGATTCTTAACTAATTTTTCCAGGAATTACCACATTTTCTAATGGATTAAAATTGTCTATTTCTGGATTACCATTTTATTGAATGGATTTAACAAATTTGTGGAACAAACAAATTCTCTTTGATTTAATTCAACTATTAATTATGTTACTGTTTTGGGTCATCCGAGACCGACCCCGGAGCGGGGACCTGCCAGCTAGAAGCTGACTGACCTTGGATGGAAAGCCAAGAGAACACAATGTTCTAATTTTAGCCTCAGGCCTGCTTTGAAGGCCTTGTTCATCAGCATCGCAGAACAACTAAATGGATTACAATATCTTTGAATGGATAACACTTTTGAGTAATAATTGATTTGCCTGGGAGGATTACTAGATTTTTTAGCCCTGAACAGTTTTGATGGATTACAACTGGGATTTTTAACATAACAGAATTACCTGGAGGTTTTTCTGTGGGATTAAAAAATAAAGAAGATTTCTGTAATCTACTGGAGTGGATAAAAGCTGCTTTCGCCGAGTGCAAGACCATCCAGCCTTGGAAAAACTGCTTGTTTGGAGCTAGGGAAACACCGCTATGAGAGTTTTGTTCATCAACACCGTACAACCGGTCTTGAATGGATTAAAGCCTGAATTACCAATTCTTCCATTCTGTTAGGATTAAAAACACAAGCTTTTCCTATGTGGGATTAAACAAAGATTTGTCCAGTTTGCTGGAGTGCAGACTTCTGACTGGAGTACAACAGCATCACCTGGAGGTTTTTCTGTAGAAAAAACAACAAGATTTCCTGATGGGATTATAAAACAAGGTTTTCTGGTGGAAATAAAAACACAAGTTGGAACACAACAAGATCACCTAGATGGAATTGAATATATTTAATTGGAATCAGATTATTGTAGAATAAACCAACATTTTTGAAGATTATACAAATTATTGATTGAAGTACAACTCAATTCAGTTACAAGAAACACCTTAAACCCAGCGAGTGGAAGACATCTTTTGGTGAGCTGTGAATCATTTAACTCTTTAAATGCAAATCTTGTAACCTGATTAAATCTTTTTCTGTAGTAAGTAGTGCTTATGCTGTTACCCCTGCAACTAGAAAATTAAAGAATATAAAACGTACAAATTTGGATTTTTCATTTGATTCACCTTGATATTAAATGATGGGAAACTTGGTTCAAAGATAACAACAATATGACTGGAGGTATTTGAATGGTTTTATTAGCCAAAAAGAGTAAAACAATATCCTGGAACCTTATTTTCCTAGGTTCTAAAACTAACCAGACGGATAACAATTACTATCTACTAGAGGTAATCTGTCGTTAATGCATGTTTCTCCATGAGATATGATCTGACTCCATTCTGCTAAGTCAGACTTTCGGCGGAGTGAAACAGGATATGACATGCAGATTTGAAGACAGTAACAGTCTGGTTGAATTACCTCGTCTCAGCCTTAATCCTAACTAATCTGGAGACATATCGGGTAATACTCGTGTGCAAGGATAAAAGTTCAGGACCCGTTACCGGAGAAAGGCTGGAGTGAGGACTTGTTGCAAGGTCCTGCGGCTAACCTCATTCACGTAGAATTAACAATACATTATATACAAAACAAGCAGACAGACATCAGTTGGGTAGATAAAGTTAAAAAAATCAACAATGACATGTATATTGGATAAGTAATGGTTAGAAACATCTGCAATGGTCAAGTTTCTTGATGACATTTTCTACTACGGTTGACATAAAGGATCCAGGAGAGATGAATGTTGATAGTTTCAGATCTTTCTGTAAGTTGTTCCAGGCTGAGGGGACGGCGAAGCTGAACGCTCTTTTTCCTAGTTCAGTTCTGACAGGAGGAACTGACAGGAGGACTAAATCGTTAGAGCGCAGGGAGTAATGACTGTGTGATGTTTGTATTAAGGAGGTGAGGTATGACGGGACTAGGTTTAGGAGGGTCTTGTAGATGAAGGATATCCAGTGAGTGTATCTGCGAGTGCTGAGAGATGACCAGCCAGATTTTACGTAAAGCTCACAGTGATGAGTGCGATAACTGGAGTCAGTAATGAACCGAAGGGCACCGTGGTAAATGGAGTCTAAGGACTGTA
>JBBPBX010073894.1:0-11221 GCA_038048925.1 Garcialebias charrua
GCCCCCGCGCGATTACATGAAGGAATACATTCACGCCTTTACGGCAGGGGGCGTCAGCGTCACCCCAGAGACCCCGCCCTCTGGGTACTTAAGACGCGGACGCCCATCCTACTTTCACTTTTTGCCCTTCACCTCGCTTAAACCTGAAATTCGTGGGATTCGCTGTTGTCACATCGCTCGACCAGAGGTGAGCTTGCTCCCTACGCTGAGCGTACAGCGAAATTTTCTGCGTATTGCTGGGCTGGCGAAGGCTAGTCCAGCGTTTTTTCTCCTAACCTCAAAGCTTCTCTCTTCGCAGCTGCTTCGCTCGACGGCGCTAACTGCGTCACACCGCTACCTTGCTAATGAGTAGCAGGCTAGCCAGCGAAAGCGATGCGACGAAGGAGACGTCTCCTGACAACGTTAGCACTACTAACGAGCTCGACTCTTCTCAGCCATGGCTCCTGAGAAGGTAAAGCGAAAACCCAAAATTCTAAGAAGACCAGCAGGCCAGTGAGCCCCAGCTCCCGTGCCTTTTCTTTTTCTGCTGTTCTGCCGCTCGGTTAGCGGACGCTAACCGCACAACACGCTACCTGCTAAGCTAATGGGGCTAACAGGCTAGCAACCGCGAGCAGCTCAGCGAGAGAACTTCTTCGGACGAAGAACTCCAGCAGGCCAGTGAGCTCCGGCTCCCGAACCTGCTTCAGCGGATCTGGCTACCCCCTTTCAGCAACGGACACCCACAAGGCCTGTCCGGTTGGCTCAGGGATGCCACACGCGAAGACACTCAACGCTTTTCTCGTGGATGACCCCGGAGAAAGGCAAGTGGAAATCGAGTAACCCCGCTGCTAACTGGCTAGCTCCCACGGTTAGCCCGGCTAACCGAGAGCTCCCATGACAACACGGGACGGACGATCAGCGTTGCTAACGCGATTAGCGCGGCTACGAGCGAACAACGAAGGACTCCATTGTGAGGTATGTGAAAATGCTTGGTTTAGCTGCTAGCTAACCTTCTCATGTTTTGCCTGTTTCGCTATCCTGTGTAGCCGAATCGACAATAGAATTCATCGCATAACTAAGTTTATTTACTGATGCTGTGCTGCTCGATGGCCCGTTTAGCACCGCAAGCGGGCTCACGAGTACCTCCACGTTTAGCCCCTGCTAACAAGGAGGCTGTAATGAATGGTATATAAGTGTACTGTCACTTTAAGAGTGCGTGCGCAAAGCATGCTGGGTACGGCTGTTAGGGGCTTTCCCGAGCAGGGAACAAGCAGTCTTTGTTCAGTCTTGGTTCAATAAAGTACGTGGTGTGAAGACGACCTGCATCCTCTTCGTCATCTATTTTATGTACCAGAAAGTACATTACATGGTGTCAGAAGTGCCTAAAAGGAAGAATCGTGATGGCGAAGTTTAACCCACCGAGTGAATTCAAGTTTGACTGCCTTGCCGAGTGGCCGGAGTGGAAACAGAGATTTTCGCGCTACCGGTTAGCATAGAAGCTAAATAAGGACAATGGAGAAACACAAGTGAGTTCACTCATTTATGCTATGGGGAGCGAAGCTGAAAAGATATTTAGCTCGTTCAACTTTGCTGACGAAGAGGAAACTAAAAACCTTGAAGCTGTCTTAAGAAGTTTGACGAGTACTTCATTCCTCGCAGCAACGTTATACACGAGCGGGCCTGTTTCTATCAGCGCAGCCAGTCGCCAGGAGAGACGGCAGAACAGTACATTCGAGTGTTGTACGAGATAGCAGAGCACTGCGAGTTTGGAGACAAACGTGATGAGCACATCAGAGACCGTCTGGTGGTGGGCATCAAAGATAAAGAACTGTCCCGCAGGTTTCAGCTGAAAGCAGACTTAACATTAACTGAAGTTATTGAACAAGCGCGGCAGGCAGAGGAGATCACTAAGCAAGTTAGTCTTCAGTCCAACCCACACAAGGCTCACGTGAACACGCTGCGTCGTCACAGTGGCCCACACGTGGAGAGGAGTGGATGACACAGACAGTGGCAGGCTGGCAGCGACCACCAAACAGCACAAAAATCAGAGAGCTGTGGGAGATGTGGAAAACACTCAGACATTAAGAAATGCCCCACACTCAAGAGCAAGTGTAATAAGTGTCACAGACAGGGACACTGGGAGCGTGCGTGTCACTCAAAACAAGTGAGAGAAGTCACAGAGGAGGTGAAGCAGCCTTATTTTTTGGGTGAAATTAATGGGAAAATAAGCAGCCAGGAAGACTGGTCAGTTAATTTGGAGGTGCACAGCGTCCCAATAACTTTTAAAATAGACACTGGTGCAGACGCCACAGTTATTAATCTAAAAACATTTAATATGATGAAGCCCAAAATAGAGCTCGACCCACCAGATACATGCTTGGTTGGCCCAGGGGGGGACCTCAGCTGCATGGGGTTGTTTCAGGCTACGACAAAGTACAAAGAAAAGGTGTACTCATTTAAAGCCTATGTTATTAGAGGGAGAGTCAGCTGTCTTTTGGGTCGTCATGAAGCTGTAAACATGGGACTTGTGAAAAGAGTGAATGAACTGACTGGTGTTTTCAGGTCAGGAGGACTGCTGAATACTGAGCCAGTGAAAATACTCCTACAGGACGACGCCCAACCGTATGCGGTACACACAGCGAGGCGAATACCCCTTCCACTCGTTCCTCTGGTAAAGAAAGAGCTACACCGGCTGGAAACTGAAGGCATCATCGAAAAGGTAACTCAACCGACTGAGTGGTGTGCAGCCATGGTGCCTGTCATCAAACCCAACAAGCAGGAGGTTCGTTGTTGTGCAGATCTCCGGAGGCTTAACAGAGCAGTAAAACGTGAAAAGTATGTGCTACCCACTGTTGAGGAAATACTACATAGACTCGCAGGGTCAAGAGTGTTTACTTCATTGGATGCAGCTAGCGGGTTTTATCAAGTGCCGTTGCATGAGGACAGTAAAATGCTCACCACCTTCATCACCCCATTTGGGAGGTATGCTTTCCGGCGTCTCCCTTTCGGGATCACCAGCGCGTCAGAGATTTTTCAAAGGAAAATGGCAGAGACTCTGGTAGGACTAGAAGGCACAGAAGTCTACATGGACGATATCCTCATCCACGGAGAAACTGAGGAGATCCATGACCAACGATTAGACAAAGCTCTGAAAGTCATCTAGGAGGCAGGCCTCAAGCTAAACGAACGTAAGTGCAAGTTCAGACAAGCTCAGGTTTGTTTTCTAGGTCACATTATCGACGGGGATGGTGTCCGACCCGACCCAGAAAAGGTAACAGGCATCGAGAACTTTCCCCAACCAAACAACACAACAGAACTGAAAAGATTTCTGGGTATGGTGAACTATCTGGCAAAATATGCTCCAGAACTGTCCACAGTGGGTGAGCCACTCTAGGCACTGCTAAAAAGAGACACAGAGTGGTTGTGGGAGCATGCACAACAAGAGGCTTTTCAGAAGCTCAAAGCCCTGCTGGCGGCAGCCCCAGTTCTAGCTTTCTACAACGTCAACAAACCAACAGCCGTGTCGGCGGATGCTAGCAGCTACGGACTAGGCGCTGTCCTTCTCCAGCAACATAAAGACCAGTGGAAACCCATAGCCTACGTGTCCAGAAGACTGAGCGACGCCGAGACGAGGTATGCTCAAATTGAAAAAGAGTGCCTAGCTGGCGTCTGAAAGATTCGACAAGTACCTGTTTGGACTCGACAACTTCAGACTAATTACTGACCATAAGCCCTTAGTGCCCCTTATTAACAGTAAAGACTTGGACAATGTTCCAGTGAGATGTCAGAGGCTGTTGATGAGACTTATGAGGTTTAACGCTGTAGCTGAATATGCACCAGGGAAAACCTTAGCAGTGGCGGACGCTCTATCCAGAGGTCCAGAGCAACGTTATGGAGACAGTGCGTTACAAGATGAAGTAGCAGCACACATAGACTCTGTTGTTAGTCAGGTGCCAGCCACACCACAGAAGATCACAGAGATAAAACACAGTACAGCTAGTGACTCACAGCTCCAGACTGTGTGCAGTTTCATTAGGTCAGGTTGGCCTGAATACATTGACAAAGTTCCAGAGTCAGTGAGGGATTTTTACCAGGTCAGAGGAGAGTTGTCTGAGCTAGATGGCTTAGTTGTGAGAGGGAACCGCATAGTAATCCCTGCGAGCATGAGGGAGGAGGTTCTAGAGAGGATTCATGATGGGCACCAAGGTTTAAGTAAGTGTAGAGAGAGAGCACTTCAATCAGTCTGGTGGCCCAAGATGAGACATGACATTATCACTAAAGTTCAACAGTGTTCCTTTTGTGTAGAGAACAGAAATACACACAGGAAAGAGCCTTTGATTTCAACAGAACTACCATTTAGACCGTGGTAGAAAGTGGCAGTAGACCTATGTGAGTTTAAAAAGCAGAACTACTTGGTCGTATCTGATTACTTCTCTAGATTTCTGGAGATTTTACATCTACCGACTACTACGAGCAGCCAAGTTGTTACCAGGCTTAAAGCTACTTTTGCACGTTATGGTATTCCAGAGGTGTTAGTGTGTGATAACGGTCCGCAGCTGGCTTCTACAGAGATGAGGGAGTTTAGTAGAGCTTATGACTTTTCTCACGTCACATCAAGCCCCCACTTTCCCCAAAGTAATGGCCACGCGGAGAGGGCTGTTCAGGTTGCAAAGAGCATTCTACGCCAGGATGACCCAGTCCTCGCTCTGATGACATACAGAGCCACACCCAACACTTCTACAGGAGCCAGTCCAGCTGAACTGTTAATGGGCAGGAAAATCAGGACGACTCTGCCCACCCTGCAGGACAATCTGAACCCTGGATGGCCTGACATGAATAAAATTCAACAAACTGATGACTCAGCTAAACAAAAACAGGCATATTTCTACAATCGCCGCAATGGAGTATGACACTTACCACCACTGAGCCCAGGAGATTTGGTGCCAACAAAACTGGATGGACAGAAACAGTGGACAAATCCTGCTGTAGTCCAAAACACAAGCTCCACACCCAGATCTTATTTTGTGGAGACAGCACAAGGGGAGCGATACAGAAGGAACAGGCGCCATCTGTTGGCAAATCCCAGCCACCTCACATCAGTTGACAGTGGTTCTGATGTAACTACTTCAAAGGAAGACACAGACACGGGATGGACAGAAGAACCAGTGATACCGGGTTCTGTCACACAAGACACTCTTATTGAAGGTTCTAGAACCACTCGTTCTGGCAGAGTGAGCAAACCACCGATTAAACTTAATCTGTAGTCAAATGTATTCAAAGGATTTGACATGAGAGAAGCAGATTTTTTTGTTGTAATGACATTGTCTTTATTTGTAATGGTTTGTATGCACCAACTGCACGGGTTGTGATTTTAATTTTGTATTTTGGTTACAAGAGTCAACATGAAACTGTGTTCTAGTTGTTTCAGGGAGGATGGTGGACTGGAAATTGTTTAATACAGTTAAATTGACTTTCTGTTACTTGTGAGCTCAGAAAATATTTGTATTCAGTTACATATGGGTTCTCTTTTAAGGAGAGAGATGTAATGAATGGTATATAAGTGTACTGTCACTTTAAGAGTGTGTGCGCAAAGCATGCTGGGTACGGCTGTTAGGGGCTTTCCCGAGCGGGGAACAAGCAGTCTTTGTTCAGTCTTGGTTCAATAAAGTACGTGGTGTGAAGACGACCTGCATCCTCTTTGTCATCTATTTTATGTACTAGAAAGTACATTACAGAGGCTCTCTGACCAGCACGGTCCAGGAGAGAGAATTTCGGCTCACCTATTCAGCTACGCTAACTGGTAGTTTTCCTATGCCCACGACGAGAACATCGTGACGCTGAGAGCTTATTCACCTATGAGGCTATGGATAACTCTCGGACGTTGACCATGTCAGGGCCCAAGGGACCCCGGTGGGGTGGACAAGGACAAGCGGCCTCGATGTTGCAGGCCCACCAGGCAGAAAAGCTGCAGGAGCTGCAGGGGGCCACCAACAAACGGAAAAGAAAGCAGAGGCCTGCATGACCCTGAAATGCCCCTGCACCATTACAGGCACTTTCACTCACAGAGGGAGAGAAAATGCCGAACTTTTACCACCGATACCTGTGTTAGAGGAGCACAGACTAGCTGGTTCAGAACGTTTAAATGCACAAGAACACTCAGACGCTTGTGTAATAAAGAGAAATTGCCATCCACACACGACAATAAAGTCTCAGACTACTGAGTACTTCCTGGTCCCAAAATGGGAACAGGGTTTGAGGCCCATCTTGGACCTCCGGGATCTGAACAGAAGAAGAAAGACGTACAAACCCAGGATGTTGACACTCAGACGAGCCATCTGCTCGGTTCAATCGAGAGATTACTTCTGCACGGTGGATCGGAAAGACGCTTTCCTCCACGTGAACATCCTGCCCTGCCACAGAAAATATCTCTGCTCTACCTTCAGGGGCTCCGCGTCCAAGTTTTTTGGCAGTACCTTTTGACCTGAAAACCGCATCCCGGGCATTCATAAAATGCCTGAACATGGCCCTGACCCCGCTGAGGGATTAAAGGGTCAGAGTTCTGAATTATTTAGACGATCTGTCCATTCCTGGACACAGCAGAGTCCAGGCACAGCAGCACCCAGAGAGGGTGATGTCTCATCTGGAAGCTCTAGGTTTTCGTCATAAACCTGGCAAGAAGCAACCTGGTCCCATCCCAGACTACCATATTTCTGGGAGTACAGCTCAACTCCACACTGTACAGGGCAAGGCTCTCAGAGGCATGGGTTTCAGCCCTCCACCTCTGCCTAGCACGATCCAGCTAGGCCAGAGAGTGCCTCTCAAGCTGTGCCAGAGTCTCTCGGACCTGTTGGCAGCAGCTATTGTCTTTGTGCCCCGGGCCCTATTAAGAATACGCCCTTTGCAGATATGGATCAACAAACAAATGTATCCTGCAGAAAAGCAATCTGAAACCATCCCAGACTACCATATTTTTGGAAGGATGGATCGACACCATGTTGTACAGAGCACGACTTTCAGAGGAGCGTATTTCTTCGATACGCCTATGTCTGGCACATTTTCAACTGGGCCAGAGAGTGTACCTCAATCTCTGCCAGCGCATTTTTGGGCCTGCTGGCAGCAGCCATTCCCTGTATGCCACAGGCACTATTATGGCTAATATGGCTAAACAAACAAACATGTCCTACCCCCCTCCCCCCCAGGCGTGCAGGGAGGATTCTGATCAGCCCAGAGTGTCTGACCGCCTCAAAGGGAGGATGGGAAGCAGTCTGCAGAAACCAGAATGCCTAAGGCCTCTGGAAACAACGGGAAGCAAGATTACACATCAACTTCCTGGAATTGAAGGCTGTTTACCTGTCAATGAAACACTTTTTCAAAGAAAAAGGGGGATGATTGCAGGATAGCATGTCCTGGTAAAGTCAGACAACAGGACAACAGTGTCCTACATCAGCAGGCAGAGAGGGACAAGGTCCCGAACCCTCCTCGGTCTGACACACAAGCTGCTCACGTGGTACGGCCCCAGAATACTGTCCCTGAGGGTGACATACGTCCCGGGCGAAACAAACCACGGGGCAGACGGCCTCTCAAGAGGATCGCTGTTAGCCTCAGAATGGAGGCTGAATCCACGGGCCATGGACCAGATCTGGTCACGATACGGGCGGACATCCGTCGATCTGTTCGAATACAAAACCAGCACGCACTGCGCTCTGTGCTTCTCTCTGAAGGAAACAAACGCACCGCTGGGAGCAGATGCCCTGGCCCACAGCTAGCCAGTAGGGGCGCTATATTATGCGTTTCACACCGTCCCTCTGATTCAGCTGACATTGGAACGTGTACGCAAGGGAGCTCTTTCCCTGATATCAATAGCCCCCAGATGGCCACAGAAACCGTGGTTCCCAGAGATAATCTCACTGTTGTCAGGAACACCATGGCAGCTGCCCCCCCACAGGGACCTGTTGACTCAGACACACGGGCAGCTCTTTCACCCACGTCCAGAACTGTAGCAGCTCTCAGCCTGGCCACTGAGAGGAACAGGCTGATGTCCTCTGGCCTTCCCAGCAACATCATAAACACAATACAAGGAGCCAGAGCACAGTCAACTCAGACTCTCTATGCTCGTAAATGGCGTGTTTTTGAGGCTTGGTGTCTGGAGAGGAATATTATTTTATATTCCTGTGACTTGGTCCAACTCCTCACCTTTTTACAAGACCTGCTGGAGAAAGGCCGCTCATTTTCCACCATTAAGGTGTTTTTGTCAGCCATCTTGGCATGCCACGAAGGCTGTAGGCATAAAACACCCGGTGCTCACCCTCTCATGATATGTTTCATGAAGGGCGTACTGAGAAAAAGACCCCCAGAAAGACTTTGGCCCCTGATTGGGACCTACAGTTAGTCCTGGATGCTCTTTGTGAGCCTCCATTTGAGCCTATTAGCAGAATTAAGATAGATTTTTTATCTTATAAAACTGCCTTGCTCTTAGCTCTTTGCTCAGCTAAACGTGTGGGTGACCTCCACGTTTTCTCTGTACACCCAATGTGTACTAGGTTGGCCCCTGACGGGTCAAAGGTCACCCTGTGTCCAAGCCCCGCATACGTGCCAAAGGTTCCAACTCTGAATCCCAGAAGTCTGGATTTTGGTCTCTCAACGTTTCCTCCCTACCCTGTCCTCTCTGAAGGACAGAGGAGGTGGAATGCACTCTGCCCTGTCAGGGCCCTAAGTGCTTACATCGAAAGAACTGTTGGTTGGAGAAAATCAAACCAGCTGTTCATAGGTTTTGCCAATTTAGCTGCTGGCAGAGCCCTTTCAAAACAGTGCCTCTCACACAGGGTGACCGAGGCCTTAGAGAGGGCATACAGCAGCAAAGGTCAACAGGTGCCCTCTGGGGTACACGCCCATTCCACTCGAGGCCTAGCTGCCTCGTGGTCCCTTTTTTAAGGGCGTACCAGTTGCAAACATCTGTGCTTCTGCAAACTGCAGTTCAACCAACACGTTTGCAAAGCATTATAGTTCGGATGTCACTGCATGTGACGTCACCCAGGCTGTACTCTCTAACTCAGAGTAGAGAACAGTCAAAACGCCTCATGTGTAAGGCTGAAGTTCTCACAAGCATGCATTTTACTGAGCATTTCAAGGGCGTGAATGAATTACGTTCCCATAGCAATAGTGTTGCACCGAGAGACCTGACTGATAAGGGAACTGAAAGTTATGCACCATAACTCATGTTCCCTGAAGGAAGGGAACGAGGTGCAACACAGTTGGCCCTTTTCAATGCTGAAGCTCGGTGAAGTGCACTTGGAGAAAGTAGGATGGGCGTCCGCATCTTAAGTACCCAGAGGGCGGGGTCTCTGGGGTGACGCTGACGCCCCCTGCCGTTAAGGCGTGAATGTATTCCTTCAGGTAATAGCGCGGGGGCGCAATTCCCATAGCAATAGTGTTGCACCTCGTTCCCTTCCTTCAGGGAACATGAGTTATGGTGCATAACTTTCAGAATTCTCCTGTTAAATTAAATATTTTTGCAACTATTTCAAAAAAGACATTGACACATCAATGCTTTATAGAAGGAATTTTGTACACTTTATCATAACAAAATAAAAAAGTTTCTGTAGAAACAAAAAAGAGTTTCTGATAATTATAGACTGCTGGTTGTTCAGTTGCATCTACTTTTAAATGTCAAAGTGTCTGTAGAGAATTAATCTTTGTGAAATACAGAGTTCCAGACAAGTTTATTTTATCATTCACATATAAAAACAATAGTTTTTATTTGGACTTGTTGTACTTTTACCTCTCAGAACGTAAACATGCTTACAGTAGTGTGTGCTCATTATTCTTGGATGGCTGCTGGAGTCAGTACTCTTCTCAGAGGTTATAACTTATTGATTGAAAAAGCTCATTTATTCAGATCAAACTTCTGGAGTTGCTTCTGGGCTTGATTTAGTCATGGAATCAGGTGCTTGATATTCGTCATCTTAGTTTCAGTAGAAACACATTTTCCTGAATTGACTACAGCTACAGGACAAAATAAAAGACAACTGAAGAGAAGTTTTAGAAACTCTTCTTTCTCTTTATCATTTACTTATTGAGTATGAACAAAATCTTCACATTGAGAATTTTTTAGAGATTTTAAAAATAAAATATATATCTGTTCATTCAATGGCTGACTAACAAGAACTGCAACACTAATTAGGATTCCTTCATTTTGTTTGTGAAGCAAATGTTATCAGAAAACTTTTAAGCCTTAAAAAATGACTTTTAAGTGTTCAATTTCTGTTGGATTGTCACTCCAACAATCGTGCAATATAGAAATGTTCTGATTAAAGAACAGTGTTTATTCTTAAGAAGCAATCTAACACAGTATTGGAATTAATGGACTTAAGCTTGTTTAACATTTTGTAGTCCATATTTTTGGTCATGGTAAAAAAGCAAGCTCATACTTTCAATTCAAAAACTTAAAATAAAGCCAAATTATATATCTTGTTTCTGAAATGCATTGGGTAGCTTCTGTTACATCACATCTGTACAAAACAGAAGTGATCCAAGTGAAGAGGTCTGGCCATCATTTTTACACCGTGAAAACTCAAGCACAACATGTCAGAGTAAAAAAAAAAAAAACTCAACTCAAAACGTTAGTTTTTTTGTATACAGTGGCATAGGGCTAATGATTTGGCTAATTTGAAAACCACAGACGTGGGCACTTTACTGTTTAAAGTCAACCACAAACTCTTCTGTATAGCTGTGATGCATTTTAACAACAGCTAATTTAAAAAATGGAAAAGAGATGTTGCACAGGTCCAATTGACTTGAAAGGCTTATGTGGGACCTTAGGAGAGCTGTAAATTAACAAATATCCATAAATCCCAATGGACTGGAGCAAGATGGTAAAGAAATGAAAAGCTATTTTAATCCACAACAATGTGTCAGACTAACAAGGTCAGACAGAAGACAAACACCTTGAGTTCTTGATGTTTTTAAAAGCTGAGTTTTAGTATTTTAATAATGATTTGGCCTTTTTTTACCAATTCATTTTGCCTTGACCAACTGTCATTTAGAATCAGCTTTATCAGAATCATTTTTATTGACATTGCACCAAAGCACAACAAAATTACATTTCAGTACAGCCGGTCCAAGAAAACATAAACAAACAGACATGGGGAGACGGAGATGTCTGAGGCTCCAGCCTTTGGGAGGCGCTGCCCTTTTCGTTTAGATAAGAAAAGAGATGGGAGGGGAGCTATATATATATATATAT
>JBBPBX010073895.1:0-17711 GCA_038048925.1 Garcialebias charrua
TGGTTAAAACCAGACCCTTGTCCTTCACTTCGCTTTGGACTAGGGTCTGGGACTTCTCTCATAGACAAGGATATCTCCGGTAGATTTTTGAATGGACCAATCAGAGAACAGAAGGCGGATTACCGGACCAATCAGAGAACAGAAGGCGGAGTTTTGAACGACGTCGACTGACGTCGTCAGTTAAAATGGCTGCCGCCACGAAGGAATTTTCATGAAAACAAGGTAAAAAACTATTATTTCTTTGCTGAGAAAAAATATATTTCTTAGCTGACGTTATATCAGAAGTGTTCCTGAGCTTAACAGTTCCTAAATCAATTCACGAAATGGTCAAATCTGCTGGATTTAAATAGTTTCGGTTTGACATTTTCCAAACAGCCTCGGGTGCGCTACGAAAATAAATGATAAAAAATCGAATTTTATCTCAAATGTTTCATCTAGGCCAACAGTCAGTAAATTAGAGCCATATAATTACACACTGGTAGCAGAAAAAATATCCACCGAGTGGTTTCTGAGCTATTTATCTGAATAGCCTGGACCTCGCCAGGCTAAACTAACAAAACTCCGCCTTCTGTTCTCTGATTGGTCCGGTCAAAAATCTACCGGAGAAATCCTTGTCTATGAGAGAAGTCCCAGACCCTAGTACAAAGCGAAGTGAAGGACAAGGGTCTGGTTTTAACCAGGCTAACTCTGCTCCTGCTTCCTGGAATATCTTACAAAAAGATCTGAAGCTCTCGGCCCTGACCTCTCTAAATGGTTTTCAGAATCTGTTGGAATCCTGGCAAAAACCAATGCAGATATAAGAGATAAGAGAGATAAGAGATTTATTTATTAACATTGCACCAGTTAATTAATACAACGTGATTATGTAGCACAGTCGTCCAGAGAGGGAGAGTATGCAAGCTGCAGCATTTCCAAACACATGACATGTTCTTCTGCGCGGCCGCGCTCATCCGTCTCCGGATGAAGGTCAAACAGATATGGAAAAGGGAAAAACACAATAGGTATCATTTGTGATATTCAAAAAAAGAATCTATCAAAGATTGCCTTAAGACACTCTATGATAAAGTCCCAAAAACTCTATCAGCAATAAGCACAACCAGACAAGACATTGTTGCAGATTTGACGACATGCAAGGAGATCAAAAGAGTCTGTGAGCAGCACTCAGATAACACAGTTCAGTTGTTATTCTTGGCGCCTCCGAGCGCACTCCCAGAGACCTCTGGGGAGGGAGGGGGGGGGTCAGCAGTGTCTCTCAGCTTCACTCCAGGAGAATAGTTCCTAGCAAACAGCCTTCTTCTTTTCCAAGGTCGAGCAGAAACTAGATTAGATAGTTATTGTTTATCTTCAATCCAGGCCACAGTGTTCTTTTTGACTGCAGCCTTCCAGAGTCCAGGTGCTGTTCAGGTCCAAAATCGCCGAATCAAATGAGTTTCCGAAGCTACGAACCCCCATCCGTGCCCTGATTAATGCCGGGCGGCTGTAAACGAGTTCCAAAGCGCACCGCAGGTCCACGGTGGTCTACCGCTCCCATTGTGCGGTTCAGCTCGTACAACAGCTGGGTTGAGGAGCTCACAGCCCGGATCAGAGACTCTTGCTGATCAGGAAGTTTGGCCAGTGCGCCGATAGCTGCCGAAGTCTTCCTGATCTTCCAGTAACAGACAGCTCCGCTCACGCCAAAAAACAGAGCAGCTGCCACCAATATCCCAATAATCCACAAATCTTCCACGTCTTCGACAGACAGGACGGTCAAACACATGGGTTGCCACTGTCCCCAGGAGTCCATCATGTATCCGACAGCGTGCGTGTCAGAGGGGCAGGCCGCTTCTCCTGGCCCGGTCCGCTTCGTGGAAAAAATCTTATCTATAGATGAAACAGCCCAATTTATTAACTCCATCGCAAATTGGTTCGAGTGAGCGCTGAAGAGTCACGGACGAGACAAAAAGCAAGCAGGGAGGAGGAAAACTTAGGGAGGGTAGGAGCAAAAAGATATGCGACTTGCTTTGTCGAGAGCCGGAAGATATGTTCCTGTCTTTGATTTTATACATTTACCTGTCTTTGATTTTATACATTTACCTTATAATGTGTTGCTAGTTTTTGATACTTTGTTAAAAATATTTTTTTAAATGTATTTCTCTCTTTTTTGCTTTGTTTTTTTTTGCTTTTTGAATGTCCAGAGGACCAGACTTAGCTTTTTTAGATTTTACTCAAAGGTCAAAGTCAACTTTATTGTCAGAACTGCAATATGTACAGGACATACACAGGACCGAAATTGCGTTTCTCTCAGTCCCTCGGTGCAACAGTAACCATCTAAACACTAAACACTAAAACATTTAATAAACATAAGCATAAAATAGTAAAAGTGTAACACTGTCCTGAGTTTTTCATAATAGTATAAAAGTATGAAAATTTACACCAACACTGAAACACCAAACACCCCTGAAACACCAAACACCCAATGAACATAAGCATAAAATGAAATAATAAAAGTGTAATACTGTCCTGAGTTTTTACATAGTAGTATAAAAAGTATAAAAAGTATATCTATAAAATAAACTGAAGGTTCTAGCATTGACATTTGCAAAGAGTGGCACAGCAGCATATAAGTTAATGTACACAGTATATGTATGAGGTAGTTGATGTTGGTATAGAGGCAAAGTGGCATATGCAGTGAGGCACATAAGGCACATTTGGCATCCTTAGATAAGGCTAGTCAGAGAATGCTATATATGTATCTGCAGTAGTATAGATAAAAGTAGTGTAAATGTAAACAGTAGTAATAAATGTAAAGCAGTAGTAGTAAATGTAAACCGTATTAATAAATGTAAACAGTGAATGTAAACAGTAGTATGACTATAGGCAGTAATGTAATACAAACATTAGTGCAAATATGAGAAGTAGTGCAAACTGAATGAGTACATGACCAAGAGTTTAGTGAATAACCCGTTTGATGACACAGGGTCCAGTGTTAAAAACTTTGTGTTGAGTGTGACATGATGTTTGTCAGTATTACATTACACCCATTATGTTCCATTATTTGTATTCACTTAATTCTGCCTTATAATGTGAAATGTGACACAAGGCAGAACGTCTTTCTCTCGGGCTTTGTTTTCAATAGGGAACAGTTACACGCCTGCACAATTCAACAGACCCAACATTTGATGTTTACATTGAAGCTAATAGTTTATTGGCAGAAAGGAGGGTCACGTGGTAGTGTAGGTGGTCCCAGGGCGGTCCCGAAGCAGTCCCAGGCGATTCCAGGTTCCAGGAGGCGGTGACGACATCCGGGGTTTTATAACCGTGGCCCTGCCTTTGAAGATGTCTGTGGACTATGCTCGGAGTCAGGTCTGTTGTTGCTGTAAGGTTTATTCTTATTATGTACAATAAACCTGCATAAACTTGCACATTCGTTTCAGAGCTTCCTTCAACCTTTTGAATTCGCAACAAGTGGTAATGTGTGAGAAAGTTTTTTGTGTTAAGGCAGTTCAAATGGGAGGGGAGGCAGAGCAGGCAGAGTGTTTAGCATTCTGACTGCCTGATGAACAGAGCTGTCTCTCAGTCTGCTGGTTCGAGCCTGGAGACTCCTCAGTCTCCTCCCTGATGGCAGCAGTCTAAAGCGGCTGTGTAGTGGGTGTGTGGGATCACCTGCCATGCAGTGGGCTTTCCGAGTGAGGCGTTTGCTGTGTAAGTCCTGCAGTGAGGGCAAGGAGGTGCCGACGATCTTCTCAGCTGCTTTCACGATGCGCTGGAGGCTCTTGCGGCATGATGCAGTGCATGCACCAAACCACACCGTGATGCAGCTGGTCAGGACACTTTCTATGGCACCCCTGTAGAAGGTGCACATGATGGGGGTTGAAGCTCCAGCCCTTTTCAGCTTGCGGAGAAAGTAGAGGCGCTGGTGAGCCTTCTTGGCCAGTGCTGCAGTGTTCCTGCTCCAGGACAGGTCCTTTGAGACGTGCACTCCCAGGAACTTGGTGCTGTCCACTCTCTCCACTGCGGTGCTGTTGATGGTCAGAGGGGCATGTTGTGCATCCCTCTTCCTGAAGTCCACGACAATCTCCTTTGTCTTCTCCACGTTGAGAGTGAGATTGTTGTGTCCGCACCACAAGGCCAAGCGGCTCACCTCGTTCCTGTAGTCCGTCTCATCGTTGTTGCTGATGAGACCTACCACTGTTGTGTCGTCCGCAAACTTGATGAAGTGGTTGGAGCTGTACGATGGTGTGCAGTCGTGTGTTAGCAGGGTGAATAGAAGGGGGCTCAGCACACATCCTTGTGGGGCCCCTGTGTTCAATGTGATGGTGCTAGATGTGTTACTCCCGATCCGTACTGTCTGTGGTCTCCCGGTCAGGAAGTCTAGCAGCCAGTTACACATTGAGGTGTTCAGCCCCAGACTGTCCAGTTTAAGGATGAGCTGTTGGGGGATGATGGTGTTGAATGCCGAGCTGAAGTCGATGAACAGCATTCTAACATAAGAGTCCTTCGTGTCCAGATGTGTGAGAGCTGTGTGGAGGGCAGAGGAGATGGCATCGTCGGTTGAGCGATTTGGTCGGTATGCAAATTGGATTCTACCTGGATTATTGAGCATGCATCAGAGTATTTCTCTCTCGTTTTTCTATTGTCTATTGTTTAAGGAAATTCTACCATTGCTGTTCATCATTCTTTAGTTTTTAGCAGGTCACTTTTGTAAATGAGTCCACGAGGCTCAATGAGATTTACCTGACTAAATAAAGGTTGAATGAATATTTCCAGTCCTGGCGCCTGCATCTTATCCATAGACTCTCGTTATAACTAGCGCATGTGCAATTATGCCACAACGTTACAAAACTATTGGACTCTTCAGGGCGCAGTTTTCGTCGCCCTGGACACGTCTAACGTGAGCTCTGCCTACCGATAGCGTGTTTCCGGTCGTTTATTTATTTATTAAAAAACAAAAATTTCTGGAAAATGAGCCATGCAGTGACAAGCAGGCTGGCTGCAGGTAAGTTTTGAATCATGAAAGCCCTTTATCTAATGTCTATTTGCATTTCTGACTGATATGCCTCTCAATTTTTATATGACTGTTTGTGAAAAAAGCCTTCAGCTGACTGTTTATTCTGGTGAATTTGTTTGTTGAGCTAGCATGCTAATGCTAGCCTTTATCAAATGCTTACTGTATTATTATATTACATTACTGACTGATATGCCTCTCAACCAGATCTTACAAAAGTGTTTTCTAAACGTTATGTGTTTAACAAAGGCTTTATTCTTACATATTATTATTCAATTATTGTTGGGTTTGAGCAGATTTAGCTGCATCTGAATCTTTGCTACTTGTTAAAACTCATTAAAAAGAAATTGGTCCTGCAGAAAAATGTTCTGATGCCACATTCAGTAATGATCTAAAACCAGAAAGTTCTTCAGACTCGAGGGAAATGCACAAGTGGAACGTGAACAGTCTTGTCTGATCATTATTCCAAAGAACATCACTTTTGAAAATCTACTTAGGAATTACTCAGTTTTGAAGCAAGTTATTTTAACTCCAGCTTGTGTACAAAACTTGAGCTGAAGTCAAACCTGTTAAATATCAGACATTATAAACTTTTTATATTCAACAGATGTCTGCTATATGGTTTTATGAACCTGTTTGTAGCAGCTCTTAAACATTTTCTTCCACTGTACACAGGACATGGCAGGAGGTGATGATGAGGGAACCTCTGGTCCAACCTGGATGTGAGAAGTGGGGAGACACCACTGAGGCTAGAGCTGAGATCAGATCCAAACACCAAATTCAAACAAGTTGTTCCAATGAGGCACGGTGGAAGTGATCCACGTGGAAACCATCAGATGAAGCAGCTCTTCTGTTCAACCATCCACAGTTACATTTCTCTGACTGATTGATTTGTTTTTACTAAAATGGTTAAAATAAAACTGGACTCTGAGCCTGTCTTAAATCAAAATACACTTTTTTTGGGTGATACATCACAAGACAAGACAAGACAAGTCAGAATGTGTTGAACATTTTATTTTCTTACAAGAGTCACAACGCCAAGTCACAACAGAAGTCGTCTCAGGGCACTGAACAGAAACAATCAAATATAAAAATAATAAGTTAACAGAAACTTTCATATAAAAATAATAAGTTAACAAACTTTCATATAAAAATAATAAGTTAACACTGTTTATCTGAGGAGACTGCTTTGAGTTTAACTCCATCATGTTATAAAAGAGCTACAGTAGTTAACCAGAGTTCTTTCAGGATTAAATAATTTGAATTTCTGTTTGAATTTTAATTCTATGAACTTTTTCCTTTTTGTTAAATTTACTATGAATTTCTCACAGGGCTATTTTCAACCAGTATATAGATATCAAACTTATTAATTTCAACAGGTTATTCATTTTCTTTTCACAGGGGTACACTTTTAAGAGAGCTTTATGTTTGAAAACCGCATGGAAACATTTCCACATGTCCAGTGTGTGATGCTGCAGTCATGTTAATGAGCTCTGATGGGCTAACCTGCTGCAGAATATCAAACAAAATTATTATTATTATAATAAAAAAGAGACTTGTACAATTCAGTCCAGATTAGCAGCAGGTACAGTATAAAATCAGAAATGGTTCTTGTTGAGGAAAATGATCATATCTGCTTCTCAGGCAGTATGTGCGAGTGTTCTGGACAGACAGTGTCTCCTGAGGTGGACAACATGTTTGCTGGGTGTGGGAGAAGCTTGAACACAAATATGAGTAAACAAGATCTGACAGCAAAGGATAAGTCTTTTGTTGGTTCCACCACCAGTAGCAGCAGGGTCCTCAGACAGAACGGCTGGTGGAATGTCCTGGTACATCTGCAGCCCTCTCTTCATGGACATGGAGCTGTGACCTTATGTTCTGCGCCTCTTCCTCAGCAAAAAGCTCCTCCAGTGGAGACTTTCTGGACAGACTGCAAGGAGGTGGTTCCTAAACAAACAACAGGTTCATCGGTATTATAAGTAAAAAGAGATTATTAAATCATTATTAAGATTGAGAATGTATATAATTTCAGCTTTCATACACTTACACTCTCCTCCTCATCCTCCACTCCCTCATTCTCAGGCCTTTCTTCAGACTGCATGGTGACTCCATCATCTCCACAGTCTTCCTCTGTTGACCACAAAGAACATTACAGTACTAGTATTTAGATTTCAGAGTTTAATAGCAGAAAGGACAGTTGTGCATGAATTACATTTCACCTGCATCAGCTTTCTCTGGATCTGCTCCCAGACACATCATCCATCTTCTGTTAAAAGAGCAGAGCAGTTATTCTCCACCTTATAACAAGGTGGGATTAATTTATTTGACAAGTGGTCCATGGTAGGTGGTGTGTACTTGTGTTGATGGTTTCTTTTCACCACGTCCCTGCAAACATGTCCCTGTTACTGTAACGTTAGCTTAGGATGGACAATTATTAGCTCTTTTGTTATTGCCTCCCTTAGCAAAAAGAAGTATACAGTACTTGAAGTATACTTTATCTAGTATACTTGAGTACAAGTATAAGTATATAAAGTATACTTCTCAATGTGTACTTGTAGTATACTATAAGTATACTTCATTGTACTAAATTGGGACAATTTTAGTTTATAAAAAGTATACTTTAAGTATACTAGTAGTACACTTTTTTATTAGACTTCAAATGTACTTATTGTGTACTTCAAGTTCATATTTTAGTTTATTGAAGTATACTTAAAGTATACCACTAGTATACTTTTCTTTATACTCCAAATGCACTTGTTGTATACTAGGGATGGGGCCGATCCGATACAGCATTATTTACATATCGGATTTTCCGATCAAACCTGCCAATATTTACGACACTTGATGTATATCAGAGAGCACGCATATTGCACCCTACTCTGTGACTTCTGTCTTAACATTGTGTGAGTTAAACCCAAAGCAGACACTCTGAGCCTCACAACAGGTAATACCCTAACTCTAATAACATACAAGAGGCACTCCTATATCACAGACGTCCTTCTGACTCATGGTCAAGGGCGGAGTGGCCATCGGGAGATTCGGGAGAAATCCCGATGGGCCGCGTCATGAATGGGCCGATAGACCACGGGGAAAATGATGACGGTTGAATAAATCTGCTCAAAATCGACTTGTCCCTGCCTTTAGGCTGCAGCCTCTTAAAGGGAGGGACAGCTCTGATCCCTTTAAGAGGCTGCGCCACACTGGGCCGCAGTTTGGGAGCTATCATTTGATAAAAAACACCCCTGAAAGTTCACCGTTGGTTGAGTCCAACCCAGGAGCGAAGCACGTATTTTCCAAAACATCAGGTGATGGAGCAGTGCGGAGTCCAAACTGCTAATTAGCAATAAAAATGGTTAGGAAGCAGGGCTGGACTGGGACAAAAAATCGGCCCGGGCATTTTGAGCAGAGTGGCCCACAGTGATGGCATAGTTACATTGAAAAAGTAACTTAGTTAAGTAACTGATTAGTCCTTGGGAAAAGTAACTTATTACTTGATTTGGAAAGTAACTAAGTTAGATTACTAAGTTAATTTATTAGTTACTTTCAGCAGCTGCTAACAAGAACCCTCTGTCACAATACATAAAAAATTTAAATGTTTTAATAAAATAATTACCAATTAAAAATATTCAAAAAACATAATGGTCTTTCTTGACTTTATTAAACATAAATACTTTTGATAAAAAATAAGGTATTTCTTGATTTCAATATCATAAATGAAGGTTGAATGAATAAAGAAATACTTGCTTTATATAAAAAATAGTGTCTTTACTTCACTAAACAAATAATATGTTTACAAAAAAGACTTATAAAATGATTATTTTGAAAATGTTTCAAGTGAACAATACGTTTGTATAGGCCAACTCTTTCAGGGATGAAGATGTTCACATCCTTGATAGAGAGGAACAATGGCCCTCATGCACGAAAATGTTCGTATTTTTATCCTAAATTTCTCCTACTTTTGTTCGTACGAAGCGTTCGTACGAACATGCCACGTCAGATCCAACAAAGTCTTCTATCATGAGGAAACGTGTGTAAATGCAGTGCGTAAATTTAATGAATCCCACCTGTCCTAAACAGCTGCGCGTGCACGCGTGAAGGTTATTTACATAATTCCCACCCCTCAAAACACCATATAAGGCCACGCTTCCTGCCGTCAGACAGCAGGAAGTGTCCATTCATTCAAACTCATGAGGAACTTCACGCATTCGGAGATCTGCTCTCAGTGGCGCTGTGGCTACCCCCCCACCCCCCCTGCAGGTGTCGGATGGTCAAATATTTTTAATGTTAGTGTAAACAACTGTGTAGTTTCACTTATTCAGAAGAGCCGTGGCGCACCGCTGCCCCCCACCCCCCGCAAGTGTCGGATGGTCAAATATCTCTAATTTTAGTGTACTGTGTTACATTATAGTTTCACTTATTCAGAAGAGCGCACCGCTACCCCCCACCCCCCGCAAGTGTCGGATGTGTTTTTGAACAGAAGCATTTTAAGATGTCTCTAAACTACAGTTAACTTCATATTAATATTGTAGTGCATATGTTGTGTGTCCCGTGGGTCGTACAGTATCAGAAATCAAGAATAAATGGTTTGATCTGAAAATGGCTTCAAACAAACGTCTCGCCGCAGCACGGACAGGAGGTGGTCAATAGTCTGCGAGATGGATGGACAATACTGTAAATGCCACGCTGCAAGACGCGTGCCAACATGTTTTGCAGCACAAATGATGCGCGCACCTCCTGATCATCGCGCACATCCTGATCATCGCGCACATCCTGATCATCGCGCACATCCTGATCATCGCGCACATCCTGATCATCGCGCACATCCTGATCATCGCGCACCTCCTGATCATCGCGCACATCCTGATCATCGCGCACATCCTGATCATCGCGCACCTCCTGATCATCGCGCACATCCTGATCATCGCGCACATCCTGATCATCGCGCACATCCTGATCATCGCGCACATCCTGATCATCGCGCACCTCCTGATCATCGCGCACATCCTGATCATCGCGCACATCCTGATCATCGCGCACATCCTGATCATCGCGCACCTCCTGATCATCGCGCACATCCTGATCATCGCGCACATCCTGATCATCGCGCACATCCTGATCATCGCGCACCTCCTGATCATCGCGCACATCCTGATCATCGCGCACATCCTGATCATCGCGCACATCCTGATCATCGCGCACATCCTGATCATCGCGCACATCCTGATCATCGCGCACATCCTGATCATCGCGCACATCCTGATCATCGCGCAACCACCACATTCTGCAGGTTATATTTCGAATCAGATATAATAATCAATTGCTCCGATGGTGTTTGGCACAAGATCAGTCTTAATTCGTACTTGTTCTGCGGCGGTGTATGGGAATTTTATGTACCTGGGTGTTAATATGAGGAGCGGCTTTGATGACCAAGGGGAGCGCACGACTCACTGAAGCCTGCGCGACACACCAGACAAATTAAACTTAAAATTATAATTCTAATTCAAACAGAATAACCTATTGTCAAGAATAATTATGGTGCGTGATTTTTTTAAACCCAAAATATTTTCTAAATAACGAAATATGAAGTTATTCGTGGAGAAGATCCGTCTGGATGACAGCAGACTGACGCTCCTAAATTATACGACAGGTCCGGACCACTCGTAAATTTTGTTCGTATCTGAATAAATTCGTAGGATACGAAAACATTGTTGGATGCCACAAATGATCCTAAATCACTCGTACGCACAGTATAAGAACAAATCTGTGCGTACGAACGGTTCGTGCATGAGGGCCAATGGTTTGAGAGAGGAGTAAAGGAGGCCATCTTTGTGAAAAGAAACCGTCCATCATTAAACAGAGGTGGAGGCCTCCGGGTTCAACTGTCCCCCTCTTACAATGCTGTTGTTGCTAGTATCACTCAGCCCTCTGTGAATAGCAAACAACCATCAGGGTGCTAATGATCCATTGTTAGGCTGATGGTCCTCCTTGCTCATGTGAGCAGCTGGTTTCAGCTGTCATCAACAAACTGGTTGATCCACTGTGAGTCAAGTCAAGTCTATTTTATTTATATAGCACAGTTAAAACAGATAAACTGTTATCAAGGTGCTTCACACACACAACACAAAAGAGGTTTAAAAATGTACAGAACAGTATCACACACCAATGGTAAAAATTATGATATTAACAGCGGTAAAAGTATAATAAAAATGTATAAGAACAATATTAAAATGAAAACACAGTAAAAAAATATATATACACTACGTCAGCTCACACAGTTTGAAATAATAGAGAAAAGATGATTTTTTTAGCAGGGATTTGAACATGTGAAGGGAGGAGGCCTGTCTAATGTTGGGGGGCAGGTTGTTCCAGAGTTTCCACAGTGAGAGGGTGATATTTATAAGACTGAGCTGAATACAGCACCTCAGACTGAGGAAGTCTTTCTGATGAAAGATGAAACGTTTCTACAATTGTTTTGTTTTGTTTTTTGAATGTCCAGAGGCCCAGACATAGTTTTTTTTTTAGATTTTTACCTGGATTATTGAGCATGCATCAGGGTCATCAGCACAGACTCCTTAGCTCCTTAGCTGCATGTGGATTTCCTTGAAGAGGAAGAACAGCTGCTAACTTCTGGAAATAACACACAAAGAGGTAAAAAAAAGTTAATAAGATTATAATTTTAAATTAAAAAGGTAATAGTACAGTAATAGTAAAAGAACAATACCTCTTTTTGAGCAGTTGAGGTGGTTGAATCTCTCATCATCTCTCATCATCAGGGCTCCAGGACATGCTGACACTATCAGTCTGAGTTTTTTCATAAAGTGCTGAAGTGTTGACGTGATGGAAGACGTCTTAGCAGCGTTCAGTAAAGCCTGCACATCAACAACATTTCAGACATGATTCAGAGATCATTAAAAACTCCTATTTGTGTTATTGATCTGGAATGATTTGAATTACCTGAGAAAAGTTGCAGCTGCTGATCGGTGTTTACAAGCTGTTTTCTTCGTTCACGTTCGGATGATGTGGTTAGTCCGTTCAAGTGACGTGTGTTGCTGCTGCAGGTCTTGTGAAACAGCGTGCACAGCTTTTGAATTTGCGCTGGTCTTTTAACAACAAAACAGGAGACCGCAACAACATGCTAATAATGCTAAGTGCTAACGCGTGCTGCAACTTGATGCCGTGCTGAAACTTTTAGGTCGCATAGGAGCAGACGTCACGTCACTCCTTGAGTCCTGTCTCGTCCTCCTCTCAGCTGCAGGTAGGAGGAGTAAAGGGAAGGGGCTGGTCGGAAGAGTGCTGAGAGATTTCATTGGATTAGCTCGATGTCGTTCAAGAAAATCAACCAATCGGCCGTCGCGATTGACAAAAAAAAAAGCTATAATTTATTTTTTTGGTTCATGAGTGACAGGACCGCCCGGGCGGCCCATAAATCACATAAATCACCGATGGCCCACCGGGAATTTGCCCGGTATGCCCGAATGGCCAGTCCAGCACTGTTAGGAAGAGGCCAGGTGGAGCTGAAAAAGTCAGGTTGAAGAAAAGAAAGGCAGAGTGAAGGATAAATCACTGTTATACACGTTATTATGATTAAACCTATATTATTCACATGATCAAACCTATAGTAGATGTGTTTCTATTCGCAACTGTGTTTCTCATGTAACCACAAAGGGTTTCACATGTTCAGCTGTGCCAGTATTAATCTTACGGACCAGAGCTGCTGGAGCAGGCCTCAACCCACGGACCACCTCTTTGAAGCAAACCAGAGCTGCACACAACACATTCCAAGGGGGAGGGCACACATGCAGCAAAAAACATCTTTAGTATACCACACACATCAGAAATACATTTAGTTATGCTCAATACACAGGCTTACACTTAGTTAATCACACACAAGGTGCACAGGACAATAACTTGTTTAAACTTAAGCAAAACTCGTTTAAATCTAGAACTGCTCCTCTGAATTTGCACAGACAAAGAAGCACACAAACTGATAAGGTCAGGAGCAGAGACCTTCAGCAAGATCATAAATCTCTGTTGCTAAGGTTACTATCAGGTTTGACCAATGGGACAACAGCAGTAACCCAAAACAATTTATGGTACCACATAACATCACGTATCAAGAGGAGACTTTAGGCATTCCTGGGACGACTTCACGGCGAGAGGTTCGATCCAGCAGCTTGGTTCGTGTGCACATGAATTGACCTAATGCCCATTTTCTGTTTAACCTGTTTTAAACCTGTGTCTTAATCAATAAACCTTACTTTTTTCAAGAGACGCCTGGTCATTTCCGAACACCATTAAACTGAAATCCCTTCAGATTGGTGACCGACCGACGTGATGACCCAGGCGGACTTCTGAGAGGACGAGGAGCTCGTGGATCCGAGAGTGCAGGGGCCCAAAACAACAAGATAAGGTGAGTTGTTACCGTGTTTAACTAGAACAACAATTTGGCCCAGAAACCAAATTTACTGCACTTTAGGTCCCACAGGTTCTCTCGTGATAAAGAGTTCTTGGGAAGATAAATAAAACTATTAAACTAGTTTATAAGAGGTTTTCCTCAGACACAGGTTTCAGCTTAAACAGAAGCGCGTCGGTTCGGTTCGGAACCAGTGTGGGCCACAGGCCCCCTCCCCGCCCAGGGCGGCCGAGGAGAGCACGTTCGTTTATATCACGGGTCAGGCGAACGTCGAAGTTTTTATTACTTACTGTTTGGAGATAAGCGTTTCAATTCAAGCTGTGAGTAGCCGCTGCCGACGGGCTTGTTTCACTCCGGCTGACTCGTGCCGGTAGTGAGTAGTCCGGTCCCGGTGTCTTGTTTCACGGTCTTGTTTGGAAAAGCGCTTACGGTGCGGTTGATCCTCTGAGTAGCTGGAAAAGGTCGTTTCAACTTGTTTCGCATCCGCTCGCGAGTAGAAAAAACGACTGCCGCTTGTTTTGGAAGATCATACGTAAAACCGTAGTCTGGCCGGCGTGGAGGGGTCGCCAGAAGTTCACGCTGAGGTGAACACTCCCAGTGGGCCTTACGCTAAACTTGCGGGGTAGCGTAGTGGAATCGCCCTGGGAGCAAGGATCGAAGACGTCTGTAAAAAAAAAAAAAGAGGTTGAATACGGAAGCATATTAATGCCACTGGTGTTTATTTTTTTTTTTAAATAAAAATATTTTGCGTCGCATTTCTTCCAGATTTAGTGTAAATCGTCGTTTTAGGGCCTGAGATCTCAATTAGATTCAAATTAGATGTTTTAATTGTTCGTTTTGTTAAATGTTTGTGTCGACTCAGGTGTGTGGGGTTTTAAAACAAATCTTTGAATGACTGAGGATAAATGAGTGGTGCTGCCATAATTTTCCGCCAGAGGGAGCTGTTGATTAACATAGTAAAAAGCCTGAAGACAGAGGTTGGACCTCAGACGCTCTCAGACTCTTTTACTGCGTTTTTTCAAGAGGACTCAGTGCATGGGAGGAACGATTGAAAAATAAAGCTTTCTGAGTGAGTGTTTGAGAAGAGAATTATGGCGCACATTAAGCAGAGAGGGGACCAACAACAGGAACCTTTACAGAATCAAACGATAAGGGTTCAGGCGGCCATTAAAATAATGCATGGAGAGAACTCTCCAAAGTCCAGACAGCTGGACACGTTGCTCCTACAAATTGTGAGGTCATCAGAAAAGTCAACAGAAAACGTTACCCAATTAGTTTGGGCAAAAGTGAAGGAACAGCAAAAGCAATTAGAATGCATACAAGCTAATCAAACAATTTGTACATCATTTTGGGAGCGTTCTAAACTTAATAAAAATCACCAACAGCAAAAACATTTAGTCGAGGTGTACACACAGCTCGCTTTGTTAGCTCAGAGCGTTCAGAATGTTGGAGAGACAGAAAGTGCTGCCACATCAGATGAAAAAATGACACCGCCTCCATATGCTGTCAGTCCCACCGCGCCTCCGGCCCCTCAGGCTGCTCCTGCTGCTCCGCCTGCCGGTCAGTTTCCCATGTTTCCTAGAAGGAGAGGTCAGAGAAGAGACGAGGAGGAGGAGAGTGAGGATGAGGAGCAGGCCCGAGCAGGGAGCAGCATGGAGGATCGGATGCGGAGACAAAGGGTAGAATATTTACGTAGTGACGTAGATAAGAGGTTCAGTTGGGATGGTGAGCAAAGAGAAAGGGAGTGGCCAGGTTCACTGACCCCTCGCCCACGAGACTATGAGAGAGAGGAAGAAAAGCGAGCTGCAAGACGTTACGAGGAAGAGACAGGGAGGGGGTGCTACGGCCCCCCGAAGGGAGGAAGCAAGCAGAGAGTGAAGGACAAACAGGTAGTTGAGGCGCACGCAGAGCAGAGAAAAAAGTTCTTTTTTAAGGGCTCGATGACTGGAACTGTGGCTGAATCAGAAGATGAGTTGGTGAGAGGAGGGCCCCAGGTACCCCTAGGCAGTCCAGCACGTGAGCAGCTTGACAGAGAAGAGGAGGAATGGTGCGTGAGGTCAGCACTGGGGTACACGAACAGCAGACAGGTGTACCCACCTAGAGAGGACCAGGATGAGATGAGGCAAATGAATGAAGGGCTCTGTAGTGTTGCAACACAGCTACCGTTAATGACCACAAGGGGTCCAAGAGGTCAGGTAGTCACATACAAACCTTATAACATACGAGATTTGGATGCTCTCATTGATAAACTGCCGGATTTGACCGAGGGTGCCGCGAGATGGTTGGATCGCTTTAATGCTCTTACTGTAGGGGTCCAGTTGTCAGTGGGGGATCTAAATGCCACTTTTGCACGTTGCGCTAATCCAAACACGTTCCAAACATACCTAAATTCACAGGTGGTGCTCGGGGGGTATCGATGCAGGATCGGAGAGGTTCCTGATAATACCCCGTTAGCTGAGGTGTATCTCGATATAGGGCCAATTATGAAAACACTGTACCCGCTGCCAGTAGGGGAACCAGTCCCTGAGTTTAAGTGGGACAGAACAATTGATCCGTGGACCTTCGTCCAGGACTGTAAAGACACCTGGGAGAGGGTCACAGGAGTGCGGGCGCGAAGCATTCAGCAACGTCCATATTTCAGAAAAGCGGTCCTCGACGGACTGCCGGATGAGGTGGTCGACGAGATAGAGAAAAATCCTGATATGATCACTGCTACCCCAGACCGGTGGGAGAGGCACGTGGTACATCGTCTGAAATATGTTAAAAAGCGTGAGGATAAAGAGGCAGCTGAATTAGAGAAAGCAAAGGATCTATTGGTTAAACTCCAGCTCTCGAGTGTCAGACAAACGCTTAGTGATGACAAAAAAGCGAGAGAGAAAAAACAGTTAGTGGTGCAAGAAGCACCAACTAACTCTAAGGAAACAGGAGGGGCAGTAGACGCCCCTGGGGTGGTTGCTATGCAACAGTGGTCTGAAACTCCTGCCCCGAGAGGCAGAGGTGGACATCCAGCAAGAGGGGCTGGACGTGGCAGGGGAGGTGGCCAGAGAGGGCGAGGAGGTAACTGGTACCAGGGCACGCCACAAGGGGCACAGCAGTCTGGTGCCTGTTTCCTGTGCGGGAAATTCGGACACTGGGCCCGGAATTGCATCCACAAGCAACAAATGTGGGGACCGCAACAGTCGTACCAACAGCCCATGGGCCAGCAGCAGTTTTACCAGCAACCCATGGGCCAACAACAAGTGTACCAACAACCCATGAGCGCACCGCAACCCTTTCAGCAGATGGGAGGTCAACAGCAACTACCTCAACAACAACAACTACCTCAACCACAACCACTGCAACAAACTCTACCTCAGCAGCAGGCAGTCCAGCCTTCCCTTGTGCCAGGGGGACAAGGCTTCCAACAGCAATGAGACACCCCACAGAAAATCCTGAGCGTTGGGGGAGGGGCAGACCCAACCATTGAAGTGCAAGTGAAAGATGAAAACTTGCGATTTCTGGTCGACACAGGAGCGACCTTTTCAACAGTGACTCACACCCCACCTGACTGCGAACTGTCACAAAGGTCAGTGGAGGTGATTGGATTTTCTGGGGCCACACAAAGACTGCCTGTAACGAGCCCACTACTCATAAAAGTGGGGACACAGACTCTGAGACATCCATTCGTGGTGGCAAGAAACGCACCCGCCAATCTGCTGGGAAGAGACATGCTGATCCGGCTAGGAGCCTCAATCCTATGCTCATCAGATGGACTCATGGTGAGGTTGCCGGACGGCACCTCACTGAAATGTGGCCAGTTCACCACTACTCACTCACAGTGTGTGATACAACCAGTACAAAATGAATACGCTGACATGTACTGGGGGCTACTTGAACCTGAAGTCATGGGTGGAGGAGGCATCTATTCTGCTTACCTTGCGTGGAAACCACAGATACAGGAACTCCAGCCGTACTCGACCCCACCAGACCCTCCACATGTCACCCTCTTTTATGACAGAAGAGGAGATGAGGTGTTTCAAGAACACTTTGCAGAGCAAATAGAGGGTAAAATTTGGCCAATCACAACAGGGAATATTTATGTGGGAACAGAGGGAGTAGCCGCAATTGTTCATTTAACTCCTGAACAACAGGAGTGGTATATGATGAGCACCGAAGCGGTGCCTCATATTTCACTAGGTTTGAATCCAAAATTTCAGGCTAAAGATTTGGGACCGATGGTAAAAAGGGCTTCAGAAGCCGTAGACTGGGTACAATCACCCACACCGTTAGTCTGGCATTCAAAAAGCTGTGAGTGTTTTGCAATTGAGTCTATTG